>JACXGM010005557.1:12443-34808 GCA_016801145.1 Umbra pygmaea | reverse complement strand
GATACATTTTGACAGTCAAGAGCTTCAGTTCGAAAGTTGGTGCTTCACGGCCAAAGTCTATGCATAACAGCAGAATGAAATCTCCACTGTAAATTACACAATGTAGTATCAATACGGTGTCTCTGTACAAAGCTGCGGTTTCATTATCACGTGGTCAATGACGTCCGAAGCTTCATTTGATCACGTGGATATCCTCGCCGTGGTGTTACAGCTTCGTTTCAATGAACGATTGGTTCGAAATCAAATACTGCCCTTCATTGGACAAATTAATTTTAATCACGTGCGCCAGATGTATTTGATCGGTAGCTCAGTTGGTAGTGCAAGATATCTGATAATTAGATAGCGGCGGTTCGAACCCTACTGCGGATCTTGTAATTATGTTTGAGGCACATTTTTTTTTGGAACCAAACTCTTAATTCCACTCAATCCTTTTAATTGTCATTGCGATAAAGTTTTGTCTCCAGCATCCTGAATTATAGCCCGGATTTACAGCATTTGACTAGATTAGCAACATTAAGGTCAAAAGTGTGAAATTTGTCAGGGATGCGAACCCCGTCTTCAAACTAAATATAAATTCTATATCGCCCACGTCTAACCATTGCACCACGTAGCTTTTGAAATTTCCTTCAAAAACAGCCTATATGAACCTCAAATGTGGTGTGATATTGTTTAACCAGCAGGTGTCATTGGAGAGTACTGTGTTGTGGGGCTTCGAGTAGTGAACCGTTTTTCGGCACAATTTGAGGAAAGCCTCAAATGCTTCAGAAAGCATCGTTTGCCCATCACTACTTATCACAAAGCAACTTCAGACAAGGTTATACTTACCAGATTTACGTTGATTGCACCTGTTACTGTTACACGTAATTCTACTGCACTTGCTGTCTGCCTTCTTTTGGCCAATTACCTTCAAAGTTCAACGAACGAACGTATAAGAAAAAAGTCCTAGCTAGGTAGGCTAGATTTTTTTTTCAGTCTAAAAGCATGCGCACACAGACACGCTGTCAATACGTCCAACTGACCAATAGTGTTACTAGATATGGCCTCCATTACCCCGCCCCTCACAAAGTTTGCAACATTTGTGTCACAACACAAAGCCAAAAAAAATATTGCAAACCTTGATGCCCTCGTCAAAACCGCACCCCCTCTGCATCGCAAAGCCAGAAATAATATCGCAAAGCCAAAAAATATTATTGCAAAGTTCACAAGACAAATTTGCAAAGAAGGAATATAAAATACTTGCAACTGAAAGCAAAAAATAAAAAATGTTTGCCCTGCAAGTTACAATATATTTATTTTTTGCATTGCTCATATTTTTTTTGCGATTTAATATATTTGTTTGCAATTTTATATTTTTATTTTTGATATTCACCAGTTTTTTGCAGTTTTTAAAATTCCTTTGCAATTCCTTGTGACCCAAAAGTAATCCCATAGTTCAGCAGGCAGCAGTCTCAATCACTCACTCACACACCCACTACAGCTCTGGCTGATGTGGCCCCTAAACTCACAACAGACACTCCCAATACTTTCAGCTCACGTCACGTGCACCGGCGCCGCCCGCACCACAAACACACTAATGTTGCCTCAGCAGGTTTTTCAAACCAACCTGGCCATTGACACATCTTTGCTTGAGGTGGAATCATTTAAAGATGCTGGAGAATTCCAGGATTTAGCTTTTGGTGCTATAAAATTGCTCACCCTTCCCAAATCCAAAGCTCCAGTTGAAAGAGCATTTTTTTCAAGTCAAACTGCTGAAAGATGACCTATGAAACAGGATTGGCTTACCCCTTCTTTCAGGGTTGATGCACGTGAGCACAGGTAACGCCATTATGGCTTTACATCAGCTACATTTTGTCTGCCCCAACAGTTGTTGAGGAAATTTGAATCTAGTATATACTAGAGCTTTTGTGTTAATCAAAATATTCTTAATAACAATTGTTCAAAGCGATCTTCATGAAAGCTCACACACCTAACTGTCTGACAGGGAATAACCTAGTTCAGGCAGTTCGATTGTTATATTGTGTTCATCAAATTATTCCAATTGGTATTAATTAATTGTTCTAGATCACAGTCAGCTCAAGTTTGCCTATAGCATTTGGCGTAGACGTATGAAAACATTTTTTGTGTAGCCTTTTTTTTTACCTTTGTTTAACCAGGTAATTTGACTAAGAACAATTTCTTATTTACAGCCTAGGAGCAATTAGGGTAAAGTGTCTTGCCCAAGGACACAACAACATTTGGCTCAGTCGGGAATCGAACTGGCAACCTTCTGACTACAAGTCTGACTCCCTACCCACTGAGCCATCTGCGCTCCGCCAGTCATGAACACACTGCCTCTGCAGAATCAACACCCCTGTTCTATAATCATTGCATTTTCATGTAATGTTATTCATGAAAATGCATGTTTCATGTTGCTATTTGAAATCATTTAAACGTTAAAGTGGGTTATTTTGTATTTCCATGGGCTATATCCACTCAATGTTTTTATGTTACTGAATGCTTGATTGTTCCAAACTACTTTTATTGACATTAAACAGACTCATTGATAGCCTTAGTTGAAAACAATTTTGGGCGTTTTTTTGTGCATTCTCACGGTTTTTGATGAGGTTTTGGGCTGGATAAACTTGCTGGCATCTGGCAACAATATATGCCTGCCTGCTGCATGCAGTTTCAGTGTGATCATGGAGAAAAAATGAAAAGAAGGTGCAGAGAAGCTGCTTGAGAGAAAAAAACAGGCCCTTCAAGGCAGACACTGCGAAATGTGTCAAATTTACAAAAATGTTTTCATCAGTAGGCTCCTTTTGACTTTTCTGATTTTAAAATGTAATCAACACCACTTTGTTTGGAAAACAGTGATCATCGGATCATCCTTTCTCATGTCAGTTTATAATCTGCTACTTTTATCAATCACTGATCAATCTTTTACCATCCTTCTCTGTCTCTATCCCTCTCTCTCTCCCTGGGTCACCCACACACACAGACTAGATGTCCTCTCCTGATTTAAAGATTTTTCTAAGGAGTTCACCAGCTTCCTTTTAGATTGGTTAAGTTTATAATTTATTCAACACCACATTTTTGAAATACCGTATTTAATGTTTTAATTCTCACTGATTCTACTCATTACATGGCATTAGTAGTTTTAAGGAGTAGAAGTTGGTATACATATTCATTGGAGTGCAAGGACAGGTGGTATTTGTGAGCTTATGTGATGGGCCGGTCTGGGCCAAAATGCCAGGGCCGATTTTTGGTGCCAATCCACCCCTGACTCCAGGGGAGGCTTCAGAACATATTAATTGTTGTTTTACCGATCATTTTGAAACTACTGTTTTGCAGAAATAACTATCAATAAAATGATATTGCTCATCCTTATATTTTATTGCCAAAATATAAAATATAACCCCTTGTTTGTGTTACGTTTATTGTTTTGCTTTCACTTTTGCTAAATTTCATAAAGAGTGTGATTAATTCTTGTGTTTACTGTATAATTTCTGAAAGCTTAAGAGTACAATGTATTCATTAAAATGGAATTATCTGCTGTATCATACTCTTTGGATAGGTTTATAAATAAAACAACACACATTGTGTGTCTAAGCCATGAATTATATGCATTTTTATGATTGAGAGAAAATCACATACTTTTTCATGCTTTATTAAACAGTGAAAGACAGAAATATGATAAGGTGAAAGAGCAGTAGGATGGATTAAACCAATGCTGCAGGAAAACCAGTTCAACAAAGGCAGCAGCTTAGACGGCTGGACCATCCTATTGTAGGCCACCTGAAACAATGGACATTTAAAATAATTCAGTTTCCAGACCCAAAAGAGCATAACAGAACGTAACCTAAACTAATTCAACTAAGCAAAAATAAGTATTGGAAATTGGACAGGTTATATAGTTAGGCTGTTCAGTTGAATGTGGCTGTTGCCACTGTCAAATACATAGATTAGAAGTCATCCGTGTAGAAGCAGAATTTTTCCACTTGTGCCACTTATGCAGCACTAAATCTCATGCATTACGTTTTTAGGGAACAATTTTGTAAACCCCAATTATGACATAGCCAATTACGTGAAACATATGAAGGATTGCCACTGCACAACCTGGACATTATGTTTGGTTGTGAGGGTAGTCAGTTAAATAGTGTGAAAAGTCCTGACTCTGGCAGTTTTGGCCCAAAGATTATGGGATGGCGCCCTCCCAGAACCAAGACACCCCACCCACACACCCTAATATCATAATTGACATTATGATTTAAATAAAATATGACATACAGTCAGGGCAGCTGATGGGGGGGACAACCGGGAATGTTGTCCCGGGCCCAGTCCTGAGGGGGTCCCCAAATTTGGTTTTTGCACAGTCATTTTTTTTAGCGGGGGGCCCTAAATGTGGAGTTTGTCCCGGGCCCACAAATTCCTGTTGGCAGCCCTGCATACAGTATCCCTGGTTTTACAGACTATGGTGTGCTAGATGACTCTGGCTGAGGGGTTTTGGTGATGTCTCTCCCATGTATTTTAATACCCGTTAGAGTTATTTTTTTCCCCATTTTTCTCCCCTCCCGATTCCCTCTAACTCTGCCTTATCAGCGGCTCCGCAACTCCTTGGACAGATCTGTGGGATGGTTCATCCAAACACGTGGCAAGTCAGATTATGCATGGGATGATTATGTTCACACACTATACGTATGTGATTGAACACACAGGCGCCCTATCTGGACACAAGGAGTTGCTGTAGAGCGACGTGGAAGGATAGATAATCCGACTTATCTAACCCAAATCCCAGGCAGAGCTAAGTGTGACTATTTGGTAGAGATTCGTGGTCAAGGATGGTGGATGAGCATTTAAATATCTTAACTTCACTCCGTTGGTCACAAGTGCAAATCTAGATGGAAGCAATGTATTGCTTTTTAACCCTAAACTTAACCTCAGTAACATGATGCATAACCTTAACATCATTAACGTGAAGCCTACCTTTAACCTTAACCATCAGGGAACACGCAGTCATCACAGTATAACACCAAGTCAATGAACCTTCTGGGTTATCAATCTGTCCAGAGAGGAAGCAAACGTGATTGTGAATCAGTCTTTTTGGTACAAATGAAAGTGGCAACTGCAAGACAAGGCTTTTAATTCCTGACTGATTCTTTTGCATTTTGCTAGTGTTCTTGTCATTACTGGTAGCAGAGGCGGTACCTGCATCCCATTCAGGTTTCACAGGTAGTCCAGCTCTTTCAGGACTGCACATCCATGTGTGCCATCACAAGAAGGTTTGTCTCCCAGCACAGTCTCAAGGGCATGGAGGATATACCAGGAGACAGGCCAATACATGAGTAGACCTGGACGGGGCTGTAGAAGGGCATCAAGCCAGCAACTTTGTGCGAGGAGGAACAGGAGGAGCCCTGCCCCAGCCTTACAAAATTACCTCCAGCGGGCTACTGGTGTGCATGTTTCTGACCAAATTATTATACTCCATGAGGGTGGCATGAGGGATGACTTCCTCTAATGGGATATGTGCTCACAGCCCAGCACTGTGCAGCTCCATTGGTATTCACCAGAAAACACCATAATTGGCAGGTCCACCATTGGTGCCACGTTTTGTTCACAGATAAGAACAGGTTCACACTGAGCACCTGTGACCAGTGATGGGAATAACGGCGTTATAAATAAAGGGCGTTACGTTTTTCAGTAATGAGTAATCAAACAAATTACTGTTTCCCCCATTACAACGCCGTTACCTTTACTGACAATAAAATGTGGCGTTACTTTAATTAACCTCAATGAAGCTGTTTTCATTTGTTACTTTCTCTCTGCAGGACCTGCAACGTTTTTTTCTCTGGTGTGTGTGTCAGGGGGGTGGTACACAACCACAACTGATGATGATTGGCTTTGAGTACATTTACATTGTTTGCCAACCAATTAGAGGCAGAGTAGGGCGGGTGTTCACTGTTCAGTTCACACACACGCACAGACAGTCGCACACACCAATGGCCATGAGTCAGAGCGATGTGAAGTCGAACAGGTTCAAAGGTAGCTTTCGCGCACTGTACGTATAATACGCACTACTTTTCCCTCGTTGAGGTGAAAGGCAAGAATGTTTATGTAATGTGCAACTTATGCACAGGAAGAAAGACACTCTCTACGTCGGTGCATTGATATAAATATTACGGCGTCGGTGGCAAGTAATTCAAACCTAATGAAGCACCTCGCATGTCACACTAGTGGCCAAGAATGCAGCTGATAACGTGAGCTCTGCTACAAAAGGAGATGGAGCCACGACATCAAAGCAAATTAAACTCGATTTTTCTCCGCCACCGCAAACTCTCATAACTCAGACTCAGACTAATAATTGATTTTATTTAGTGTCCATTTCATCCAGTTATCATATTTAATATTTGGGTCTTCCAAGTTATTTTGGCATACTTGAATAAATAACGCAATAGTTACTTTCCCTGGTAATTAGTTACTTTTATACTAATGTAGATCAGTTAAAACTCAGTTACTCTTTGTGAGAAGTAACTAGTAACTATAACTATTTGCTTTTTAGTTATAGTGACCAACACTGCATGTGACATACGTGAGAGTCTGGAGATGCCGTGGTGAACACTAAGCTGCCTGCAACATTATCCAGCATGACCGGTTTGGCGGTGGGTCAGTTATGGTCTGGGGATCCACAGTCGTTCCCATGCTAGCCAATGGTGCATTAAATGCTGTTAGGTACCGAGATAAAATCATCAGACCCATCATCAGACCCTGGGTTCCTCCTGGTGTTGGAGTGTGCAAGAAGTTCCTGGATGACGAAAGCATTGTTCCCATTGACTGGCCCCATGTTCCCCAGACATGAATCCAACTGAGAACCTCTTGATTGTTATTTATCAGTGCATCCAATGCTGCCAAGCAGCGCCACAGACTGTCCAGGAGCTCACTGATTCTCTGATCCAGGTCTGGGTGGAGATCCCCTAGGACACCATCTGCCATCTCATCAGGAGCATGCCAAGATGTTGTTAGGAGAGCATACAGGCATGTTGGGGCCATACACACTACTGAGTTACATTTTGAATTGCTGTGATGACATTCACGCAAGTTGGAACAGCCTGTGATTTAAATTGTTTACTTAGATTTTTGGTGTGAGTTTGAATCCAGCCTTCAATCTGTTGGTGGTGTTGATTTCCATTGATGGTTGTTACATTATATTGTTCTCAACAAATTACACAATGTACAGTAAAGATTTTGATCTTTAATATGTTTCGTTCATCAAGGCCCGATGTGTGATTTGAGTGTTCCCTTCATTTCCTAAGTCTATCCCACATCAAGTAGCTGTACTTTATGTTAATGATATTACTATAGATTAATGTTATTTGCCAGCCAGCTATAGTCATTTGCTTATTATCAAAGCTTTGCAATGTGACTAGTGACAACACTAGTATTACAATATATTACTGTTTTAAGCTGACTTACTATTTGACGTACAGTAGCTAACTTGTCTTATTTGGTAGCCATGGACCCTCCAAGTCTAACTAATAGTTCCTATCCAGGACATTACCCTGGCATTAATGTAGGATGTCATATTGAGGTCCCACTTGATGTGTGAAGTAGCTGCAAATTTATCCTCTGTATTTAGTCTCTCATTGCAGATTAAGTCTGTCCATTTAAGCTATTTCCCCCAAAGTTATTAAGAAATAGGTGTTGAAGTTGAAGCCAACATTTAGGATTAATTTCATGCTGAATGCAATATTCAGATTTAGGGTCAAATTAAGGGTTTTTGCAAATAGGTTATGTTCACCAAAGAACAATGTTGCTCTGTGATACAGCAAGATCTTTGGCTTAAAATATATAGTGTAGGTAAATTATTCTAATTAAGAATCTTTAGATGCCATTATCATGGTATATAAATGAATATATTCTAAATTCCAATTTTTTTTGCAATCTCTTGCATGTTCGTTTCCAGAGAAGGTATGGGTGAGAATGCATGGGGATAGGTACAGTAGACTCCTGGCCAGTATATTATTAGGGGTAAAGGTAGAGTAGACCACTGGCCAGTATGTTATTAGGGGGAAAGGTACAGTAGACTCCTGGCCAATATGTTATTAGGGGGATAGGTACAGTAGACCACTGGCCAGTATGTTATTAGGGGTAAAGGTACAGTAGACCACTGGCCAGTATATTATTAGGGGTAAAGTTACAGTAGACCACTGGCCAGTATGTTATTAGGGGGATAGGTACAGTAGACCACTGGCCAGTATGTTATTAGGGGTAAAGGTACAGTAGACCACTGGCCAGTACGTTCTTAGGGGGATAGGTACAGTAGACCACTGGCCAGCTTTTTATTAGGGGGATAAGTACAGTACTGGCCAATATGTTATTCACTCATTCAAGTAATTATACAGACAAAACCTGAAACATATTCAAATAAATAAAAATCTTTAGTCCATTTCTAAGCTTTCATCAACAAAACATGTATGTTCTTATTTCGTCAGTTAAAATTTTTTTTGTAATCACCTGCTCATTGTAAGTAAAGAAAATATAATATTCTTCATTACATCTTTAGTTAATGAAATGAACATTGCTCTTATGGGTCTGAAGGAAATCTTGATTTGCTTATATGCAACAAATAGAGGTTTATGAAAATATATCAGACATTCATCTTACAAATGCATGCATGTTCATACTGGTCCTTATTGATGATATCAAGCATCATGCTCCTACTAACTGATGTACAGGGGACCCATTTTGCTCCATCACTCTACAGATGGGATGAGTTAATTTTAAACCCACCTGGCATTGTCAACCCCAGTTTATCCATCCAGATTTATAGTGAGCAGAGGGTTATTTGAAAGGCCGCTTAGAAACAACATAATCAAGGTTGCCAAAAGACAGATGGAAAAGCCGGATTTACACCTACTCAGAAATGGTTTAAGAGATACTGACAAAATATTTTTTATCATATTGAAATTGTCCTTCTCTGTACAATACTTAACTGTGTGTAAAAATTATGTTACACTGGCTCTGTATACACTAGAGGCTGCTTAACCAAGTTACTGACAGTCTCCCACTGCCTCTTCAAGAACTCACAGATACTCAAAGCAAAGCTTTCTGGAAAGGCTCTCAACAACTTACTGTTTTCATAAGACAGTAAGGGCCCTATTTTAACGATCTGAAACCCAAGTATCAAACGCGAAACGCAAGTGACATTGTGGGAGGGTCCCGGGCCAGTCGCTATTTTACCGGCGGGATAGATTACTCTTGCGCCCAACGCAAATCTAAAATGGGTAGGTCTGAAGTAACTTCATTAGTCATAGGTGTGGTTTGGGCGTAACGTGCAATAAACCAATGAGAGCATCATCTCACATTCCCTTTAAAAGCAGGCACGCTTGTTTCATGGTGGATTGCTATTATAACGGCGGATTGCTATTGAGTTTTCTTTTCACAAAATGTAAATAAAGAAATGTCACAAGTCATACATTCCAATGTTTTGAGCTCACTCTCACTTAATCACAAGGTTATGAATGCATGGTAAAATAAAATATTTTTGCAATGTAGTCTAACATTAGAGCAAGATTTCTTTGCTTGCCTCACTCTTTTGTATAAGTTCTCCTCTCCCGTTCTGATTGCTACTTGGGTATTTGGGTTAAGTGCAATGGCACATGCAATTCAACATCACATCTCCTTAAGTCCTCTAATATTTCCTCATTTATGTCAACACATCCATGATTCATGTTGTGTACAACACAACAAGCCACAAAGAATGCTGCGACTTGAGTAGTGTAAAGTGCCTCATGTTCTATCCAAACACCTGACGTGCATTTTCAGAGTGCCGAATGTTCGTGTGTGTGTTTTCGATTAAACAACATTTTACGCACTGTTGCTGCCATCAGAAATAGTGTCATCATCAGCCATGTCATGGCGTTCCATGGGCGAGATGAAGTGAGAGACATGCACGAAGGAATTGCTAAATGAATGTTGTTTAACAACAAAATACTCTGGTAACACAAAACTGCCATGAGGGGCTAAACGGTACATATACTTAATACTTAGGAGAACACGCAACAGGAACAAAAACCGGCAGGGAATGGAAAGAAACACAGAAACTAAATAGAGACTAAACAAGGGATAATGGGAAACTCCTGTGCATTGAGAAGAGGATCTATAGGGTAACTGAAAACATGTGACCAAAACATAAGAGGAAGTAAGAACTAACAACATGCACATCACAGAAGGGACACTAGGGGGAACCAAAACATCCCACACAGGAAAACAACTATAACAACGAAACACACAGGGCAGAAATGCAAATGAAACATGGGAACCTAAACAGAATAATGAAACCACTATGCCTAGCACTGAAGAACAACAAATGTATACATAAACACAAGAGATCAAAACAGAAACTAAACACTATATTAACGAGTCCATTTCACAGCCACCACATGGCTGGACGTTACAAGCCATGTATTTAACGGATGGCATTGTCCCATTCACAGCCACCCATCCAAGGGGGGATTCCCCGCAAAGATGGCAGAATTTGCCATAAATGAGTCATGGCTGGAGCCAGGGTAATATGCAAAGACATGGGAGATTTTACTATTAGCATCGCAAATCACTTGTATGTTGATTGATAGGTTCCCTTGCGGTTGATGTACAGTGCGAATAATTCATTCTGAATACTTTGGGTATAAATGTGTACACTAGATGTATGCCTATTTTTTCACATCTTCCGACAACACGATTTTCCTCCTGTGGTAACATTTTTCCTTCAAATTATGTATGTATTGCAATAATGGGAACTGCTGAATTTGTGTAGATGAGTGGAGCAAAGTGTATGCGCGTTGTGCACACGCTACATTATGGCCCAGCATGCGCCCTTAAAATAGCCTCTGAAAAATACGCCACTGACTTTTAACCAGGTTTTTCCTTGTCAATGGCGGAATTGTTTTCGGTAACTGCAAGAGAGCACCAGGGAACGTTTGCAACGGAACACGCCTCTTCTTTTCGCTGAATAGCCCAACGAACGCAAGTTCATTCCCTAATTTACTGACGCGTGTCTGTGGAGGGAAAAGTCCCATATGCGCCGGGTGCAAGATAGGAATGATACATGCGTTGGTGTAAAAAGTAAATTGCGCTGGGTGTAAGATAGGGCCCCAAGACTCAACAAAGTGTGAATCTGAGAAATCTGAGCTTTTTAAGCTACTTGGTGCATATTGGTTCTGTAGATGGTTTAAAGCATATAAACCATAGATCTAAAAGCAATATGATTAAATCAAGAGAGATACCCTAGGCATTTGGAGATATGCAGGAATCCTATCTACCGTAAACCGCTTTACTAGCTTAATATTAGCTGAAAAACAAAAGTGTCTCAGTCAAAACTGCCAAATGAAAAGTCAACAAGAACCAGCTGTCCTCATAAGCACCTGCAGAGTGGACTTGTGTTCTTGCTGAAAAGGTTTAGTTTATCAGATTTAAAACCATCAAGAGCCATCTTTATGTTGCTCTTTTTCACATTTGACCCGACAATAGTTTTTAGGCCATCCTATGCAGAACCTAAATTATTGTTGCCAAGTTCTCTTTCTAACTTATCCTTATATTTAAGTTTTTTTCTCCTGATTTCACTATTTATCTCCAGAGTTCTTGCGAGAGCAAAATTTGAATTTGCTCAGCAAGTTACTCTGGTACCAAGAAATTCTGCTCATTAACTATGTCCTTGTAGCAGAGCTGCACCAATCACATCAGTGTATCTGTTATAGGCGTGCTAGAGGCGTGTTAAATAGATGACGACAGCGCTGCGACCTCAAAGTCATTAGTAAACATTGTAAGATCGCTATGGATGAACACCAGTTGTTTAAAACGCCTTTGGCCACTACAATGAACGAGTTAGACTTGGCTTTTTGTCTAAAAGATGAACAGAACAAGGAGCTTGAATCGTTCCTTTTTTAAAAAGGAAGTTTTTGCTGTTTTGCCGACTTTTTTAGTTTTTTTTTAGTTTTATCTACCAGTTAGCTCCGCCACAGGGGCTTAGCGAAAAACCACTGGTGATTGGTCGTAGTGTTAACCAATTGCGTACAGTGAGATTTTCAAATGCATGCTTGGTGCCGGCCATTGAGTTGGGTCATTTTTCATTACTCGAAGCCAGACCCATATATCCTCCAGATTTGGGTCTGGATTTTTCCAGGCTACTCTTTATCTCCTTTTTGAGAAAGTTCAATTCTGAGAAGTTGCCCTCACGAAATTCTCTTTTTGTTCAATAAAAGTTCCAATGATTTTGACACCCGTGGCTTGCTGTTTGAATATATCTCCAGAGACTTACTAGGGATTACATTTTATTCACAACATAGAGAGAGAGCAGCTAACAACGCCAGTGAGCTCATCAATATCTATCTGTACAGGACTCCTTACACATGTCCCAATCCATGCAGTCATAGCAGCACTGCAGACTCACAATAGAATTGTCCATACAGTCCTGTTTCATGAGGACTTTTCTCCTCCTCAGGGCAGTGCGATATGCAGGGATGAGCTGCACGCGGTAATGGTTAACTCCTCACAGTGGGTGAAGGCGGATGGATTTGTACGCCATACCTTTAGTGCAGAAGTCTGAATAATCGAAGGCAGTGGTATCCGGTAGAAAGATTGTTTACGCAGCCTTGTGTCTAATGCAGGCCTATTTACCCCGTTTCCTGGTCTTGCGGGGCCGAGCGGCATAAAATTCTCCCTGATCATTCCTGTAATCAGCCAATTGATCAAAGCATTGGGAAATTAGATCCAGCAGCGGGGTTTTCAGATGGAAGATTTGAACACTGCAACAAAAACTCTACTACTAGTATATCGGATTTGTGTTTGTTGCCTGTGAAGGCAAAGAGCGCAGTAGAACACAATCCAGAGTAAAAACAGAGCTGTTTTTTCAGGAAAAAGTCAAAAATAGTCCCAACTTTATTGATCGTTCTAGATCACTGCATTCAACGTTTTGAATCCAGATACTGAAAAGAGCACAAACTAACAAACAGACAGACATTGACGGAGAAAACCTGCTGTCGATCGCTGCACGAGCATGTGCCCTGAGGCCCTTAGTGGTTCCTTAGCTTGCTCTTTGGGGTTTTAGACTTGGTGTCTGTAAAAGCACTTTGTGACCACTGCTCATGTAAGAAGGACTTTATAAAATATATATGATTGATTGAATGATCGTAGGACTTGGAGATGGAAGAACATTTCAGTATATGTGCAGCGAGTTTTATTCATGATAAATGAATGTTACTATTCCAAATGTTTGTAAGAGTTATGTTTGAAATACTAATCAGAACTTTTTGATGTTAATATTATGTAGCACAAATGGTAAGATGCTGTGTTTTTAATGGCAAAACTTAACAGCTTTGCTAAAAGCTAGTCATTTCCATGGGAGAGGCTAATTCTTGGGCTTGCTAATGATTTCTAACTTTCTAAATGTCTGTATAAAGGTCACATTATCAACAAACTAGAAGCAGGAATGTTTTCACATAATGAAAAAGAATATCTCTACTTACACAGGATGCAACCTAGAGCTCACAAGTGCTGTTGTGACCTTAAGCCCACACAGACTAGAACAGAGACTTGATGAATCTGAAAGTAATCTCTATTTTTGCTCTCATTTGACAAATAACCCTGCAACAGGATTTGTGTATAGGAGGCAGGCATAACCCCTGTCTCAACTGAAGAATTCATCATAGTGACCTGGTGAGAGAAGAACATTACTATGTGTTTGAAATGTATTTAAAATTAATGTTGCTCACACTTGTCTTAACTTTAGATCGAAGTATTATTAAACAAAAACAATTAATGGAAAAACTGAGATGCATGTTTTATAGCTACTTATTTCAATGGGAGAGGCTAATTTTAGTGGCTGCTAATGATTTAAAATATTATAAACCTTTGTGTAAATATATGAATATTAACAAACTAGCAGACTCATAGTTCTCATATAAAAAAAATATTGTTCTACTTACAGAGGATGCCACCTAGATCTTTAATCTCAAGGATGATGGATTATTGTAAGGAGTTTTAACAAGATGAATTTGAATTAATAGAAGGTAGTGAGAAGATTTATAGAAGATTTGCAAGATGAAAAAGTGAAAAAAGTGTTGACTTTTAATAACTTTTAAGGTCCAAAACAATTTTCTTTTGGCCTTGGCTTGGTGGGAAAGCTGTCAGACATCTGAGTTGATGTAAAATATAAACCTGGCAAGATCACCATAGACGCTGACAGCTGGTCTCGATTGTATCTTGACATGTTTTGAATTATCCATACACCACACACATTCTCCAATTTAGACTTGGATGTGTTGCAGTAGTTAGGCTATTAGGTATCTTATCCCTGGAGTTAGCTTACCTGACATGAAACCATGATAAGGAAATGCGATTGACCATTAAACAACAAGAGCCAAATATATATTTATTGTTGTATATCTAAATAACTTCAATATAGTAAACTTGTCTGACATTAATTTGGATTAAATAGCTTAGAAATAACTACTTATATGTCTACCCCTCAGAACACTATAGTCTCAGTGGTCTATGTCGCCTGAAGGGGTCTAACCTGGACTCTAACCTGATGGTGGACATGTTGGTCTGTACTGCACACTGTAGTGACCCTAAGCCCCACCCACACTGGAAAGCGAAAATATTTGCTCGTGTTTGATGAAAAGCCCCTGGAGCAGGATTTGCATATGGGGTCATCTGAAAATGTGAAGCAGGCATAACTAATGTCCTTAAAGGAACACTGCAGACCCCAAAACAGCTCTGAAAAATAAGGGAATGAACTTGCGGTACCGGGGGCGGTTCAGTAAAAAGAAGAGGCGTGTTCCGATGCAAACGTTCCCTGGTGCTATTTTGCAGTTCCCGAAAACAATTCCGCCACAGATTAGGAAAAACCTAGTTAAAAGTCAGTGGCGTGTTATTCAGATGCTATTTTTAGTGCACGTGCTTGGCCATAATGTAGTGTATGCACAAAGTGCATACACTTTGCTCCTCTCATAACAACAAGAAAAAAATATTACCAAATATTACTAGTGTACACATATTTAGAATCAATTATTCACACTGATATATATCAACCGCAAGGGAACCCATTCAATCAACATACAAGTCATTTGCGATGCTAATAGTAAAATCACCCATGTCTTCGCTATTACCCTGGCTCAAGCCATGACTCATTTATGCTGGCAAACTCTGCCATTCCTGCCGTCTTTGAGGGGAATCCCCCCTTGGATGGGTGGATGGCTGTGAATGGGACAATGCCTTTCCGTTAAAGACATGGCTGATTTATGATGCCAGCAACAGTGCGTGAAATGCTGTTTAATCAAAAACACACACAAACACGCAGTGTAGTCTAATTGAACAAACATTCGGTACACTGAAAATGCGCTTTCCGATGCTCTTTCCATGTTCTTTCTTCTTCAGGAAACTGACTCCAGCCAAGAAAAAAAAAGATGATGTAGAGGATCAAGTACACCTGGCTGTGAAGAGAGCCCTAAAGACCTGGCGACACTGGTTAGAGGGATCCATGCACTCCTTCCTAGTTTTGACAAACAACCAGAATATCTGACTGCTGCTACAATGGCTAGTGCAAGTCACAAAATACCCAAAGAGAGAGATGGACAATGGTTAAGTGTTTTTGAGTGGTAATATACAACCATAGCTACATTGGACCAGAACACAGCGAGGTAGAAATACAGTGGAATACAGTGAGGCACAGCTGAATCAAGCAGGTGCCTGTGAATCTATTGAGCCTAGAATGAATTTGCACAGAAGATGATTACTATCTTTGTTAGATCATCCGAGTTTCACATAAAGCGATGTGTACAGAATACTTCAGTATCCCGAATATACCAGAGGGTCTATCACTAGCAGAGGTAAAAATCTTGTTAGCATGGTCTACCATGTATTTTTTGTGTATTTACTTGGAAGAATATGACATAAATTGAAAATAATTACTGTATTTTAGCGAATATACTGCACGCGATACGCACAAACGGCACACCCCAACCTACGCACTATATTCGGTGGCGTACAATTTCCAATGTTTTTACAAAAGATTACTACAGTTATTATTTTTGTTCTGTACTGTAGTTATAGACCAGCTATTCCTAAAGTGGAATACAAAATAAATTGTGGCTCAACATGCATTTTCAATTTTCAAATGTGCCTATACATTATTATAGTGTTGTTTTCATGTCTGAATAGTCCAATCTCACTGGCAAAAATAATCAACAACTAGTGTCTGGATAAATTTCAACCTAATGTCAAATATCAAAAAGGCTAATTGGCATCCAACCAGAAAAACTATAATTGTTTGTTTTTATTGAATACTTGAGAAAAGCCCTTCAGTAGGCAAATCAAACTACAAACTGGTCAATTACATATGTAACGCTAAAGTACAATTAAGTAAAAAAATGAAGAAAAATGATATACGGTTAGATCAGATAGGCTACTTATACAGCACATACTAGCTTATATAATTACCCCCCAAATCTTTAATGTTTTTGAAAACAATTTATAATTTTATTGGACAGATTAATTATAACTCCACGCTGTGTGGAATTCAACCAGCCTGTAGCAGCAGCAACAAAGGGTAAAGGCTATCACCCCAACAGATAAGCTTAGCTCTCCCATCATTTGAATGTTTGTTAACCCTCCCTGTCTCTTACCTGAAGTGCTTGAAAACATATTTAATAAACAGTATGGGCAATGCTCAAAACCGTAATGAGGTGCAGTTCGAACAATCCGTCAAGACTCCTTTTATGAGTGACTCGTTCAACTGTGTAGTTAATTTAACAATATAACTCAGCCCAATACTTCAGCGCATTACTTAAACAACAACGGCTGTTTGTGTTACGTTTTCTAAAATAAATAGATCAAGCTGTAGCATTAAAAAGCCACATTTAATATAATAATTGATGCAGGTATAATAAATGAATGAATTCAATCTTTATTTATTGTCTAATGCCAATACAGGGTACCAGACACGTCACCAGACTTTCAAAACTCTCAGGGCTCAGACGACACGTGGCTGGGGGGATTGTGTTACATTAGCTATATTTAAAAAAATCCACATCACCATCATGTTGTTCTTTGGAAAATATATAGCCTAAAGATTATATCCTACTGATATGGAATGGCACATTAATTCTCACAATAATCAGAAAGCTCATAAAGAATATACCAGTTGGTCAAATCCTTAGACTTACAACGTAACTGCAGTTACAAATACTAAGTGTTTTATTATCCGATAACCGCGAACAAATATGAAATTCATAGTTTTATTAATTGTAACATGGTATTCACCCGCCCGTGCCGTTGTTATTCATACGATAATGAGAGATTTGTTATTTGGACAGCAGACTTCATTTTGACCTTAAAATGTTAAAAACATGTATTTTACAGACAAGATAGTAATTTAAACTACTGTCACTTCATATAGATGTGTAAACCATTGTTGAATTATTATAGAGACCATCGGAATTGGAACAGTATAGGCTAAACCCTTTAAAAAAAACTAGTGGCTCAGCAGACTTCGTTTCGACATAAATAATAAAATAAAAGTATTTAATAGTAAAAAAACTAATTTGGTTAGTGCTACAGGCATTATTCAGTATGATCATTCAGTACAAGTGTGGATGTGTTTCCATACACCATTGCACACATTGCTCCAACGGTCGGAATCATACTGAGTTTGTTTAAATTACATTACATATGCCTTCCCAAAAACGGTCAGATGAATAATGTAGATGGCACCCAATTGACATAATATCCCACCCGAAAATAGTACAGTAGGCTATATGAATTAATCAGCATTCCCTTCAATTTACCCGTGATAAAGAAAATATGTTTCTAAATAGGATTGCATGAGTTTGGAGTACAATTTATTAACAGGACAAATATCATTGCAGTTATTTAGTCAAAATTATGATGCTATTACAGATTAGATGCCTATTATTGTTTGTTAAAAATATTTGTTTGAAGAACAGCATATTTATAAATGCAATACACTTTTATCTTTAGCAGAGTTTTACTTTTTACTGGTGAAGCGAGTAAGAATCATGCGCTCATCATTTTACACTACACGGCACCTTCTGTCAAGCTTGGAAATCTGGATTGTGTCGTACATTTAATGAACCTCATTGTAGTTTATGTTTACCGGAGATAATTTGGGGTGTGTTGATAGGCAAATCGCAGAGACTGTTCATCAGCACAAAACAAGTGGTATTTATCAATTGGGATTTTCAGTGTGCATTAAGGATTAGGATAGGATTGTTTGATTAGTCTCACTTTTATTCATAGGCGCATTCTTAATTCTCGTATAAATGTAGGATTTTGCAAGCTTGACAATATACACCAACACTAGTTAGTTATTTTTTTCGCCAGTGAGGCTGGGCTATTCAGACAAGAAAAAAATCCCTTAAATGTATAGGCCAGTTTGAATATTAATGAGGGTACTCCACTTTGGGAATAGCTCAGCACGTGGAGGGTTGGGTGTTTAACATTTGTGTTGGGTGTTTAACATTTGTAACACAATAACTAGCTGAGTTAGCCTCGTCCTACCAGACTCTCGTACGTACATTTCATTTGTCCAAATCCACTTTTGCTAGTTTGATAGCGGATAAAAGGGTCCATATGCGCCGGGCACATGGTCTAAAAAGGTTGTACTAAGTGTCTTCATTAATTCATGGGTGTGTTTTGAGCATAACATGCAATAAACCAATCAGAGATTCATCTCCCATTCCCTTTAAGGGCCAGGCGCGTTTGTACCTTTTGCGCATTGCTATTATGATGGCGGATTTGCACCGTAATATTTTATTTGTAATATTTTGCATGTTCATGTGCTTCTGCGTTTCCCTGTGTGTGTGCAACAAGCATAGTGTGCACGCGCTGTGCATACTCATAGGTATATTTGACTAATTTGCTGTTAAAATAACAATGACGTGCTGCGCCACTGACTTTAGACCAGGTTTTTGTTGGTCAATGGCGCGATCACTTTCCGATGCCTCAAGATAGCAATACACCCAGAATTATCCTGAACACACCTCCCTGTTTGACCAGCACTCCCATGGGCGCAAATATGGCCGCAGGTGCATTTGCTATTTAAACAACGTGGGCGCCTGGCGGGAAATTGTCAACTGCGTTGGTCTTAAACTAGCAAAGACACTTGCATTCAGACTTTGCGCTGCATTGAGACGGGTGCAAGATAGGGCCCAAAGTGTCCCCTTTCTACAAAAATTATGCACGCTTTGTAAGGGTGTGCGCAATACTGATATATTTTTTACACAAAGCAAGATTTCTGCACAATATACATGCAATGTAAGAAATGTGCATCCGCGTTGTCAGATTTACTTAACAATGTTATGTTTGATTTACACAACATGTTGTGTTTCTCCTCAGAAACACAACATGTTGTATAAATCCAACATAATATTTTCAAAAATGAGAAGAAACACAACATGTTTTAAAAAAAAAACACTATTTAAAAAAAATACAAAATTGACGTATACATTTGTCTAAATGATAAAGCAGATCTTTAATGTTCCAAAAACAACAATAAATCATTTTTGACCAAAATTGAACTTTGCCTTTGCAGGGCAGAGTAGGTATGGTGTGTTTTGGGTGGTGTACTGTGTTTGTTTTTCATCAAACGTAACTTGTGCAATTTCAGTCTCATCTGAGCATAAATCTAAACAATCTCAGCCATAAGGACTTGTAAGTCCTTCAAAGTTGCCATTGACCTCTTGGTAGCTTCCCTTTTTAATGTCCTCCTGCCTCGGTCATCCACTTTACAACGACAACCTAATCTAGGCAAGGTGTTGGTGGTGCCATATGCTTTGCACTTCCTAATAATGCTCTAAACATTATTCAGGGCTAGTTAAAGCCTTTGCAATCTTTTGTATCCTTCTCCTAAATTGTCCCTTTCCACAACTTTGTACTAAAGGCCCTTTTGAAATCACCTTTCCAACCATGGTGTATTCTTTGCGTTGTCATGCACTACTAGTAATGGACTCATCATTGAACAACCGGTTCTCATATGAAGTAATGAAAACCACTACAATCTATGTCAGGTGGGGGGGCAATTAGTACAGTTGAGTGAGTAAGCAGCTGAAAGAAGTATATGAATAATGTACTTTTTACAAGCACACGTGTCATCCGAGTGAAATGTGTCAATATCCGTACTTTTGATGAAAAAAAATCCTCATTGGGTAGTTCTATCACTGCTAGCTGTGTCTGTGTCAACATCGTTCTGTGCCTGTGTCTGTGTGGGCAGCAGAACTATCTTGCCATCATCACATGCAGGCAACCTCTCTGTCAGTTCACGACTCTTCTCTCTTAAAAGGTAATCTCTTGTAAATTCAGCTGAGTTACTTGGGGAACTTGACGTGTTGCAGTCGCAAGTTACAGCTCGTGACTCGCACTGCTTTTACCGGTTAATTAGATTTTCTCCTCGCTCCTACCTCGGTAAAACATCTGAATTCAAGAACACAGCTACAAGGCTGAATGTATGTTTCTGTGCATAAATCACCCATCTTTGCACCGTCAGTTCACACACACACACACACACACACACACACACACACACACACACACACACACACACACACACACACACGTTGCTGAACATACAGTACAAATATGGAATAATTTTTATTTTATTTTTTAAATGGCTGACCTAACACGTTGTTCTCACTATAGCTAATAAAAATCACAAATTAAAGCTTATATATATACACACACACACACACACACACACACTCACACACAGACACTCATATATATAAACTCACCTAAAGGATTATTAGGAACATCCGTTCAATTTCTCCTTAATGCAATGATCTACTCAACCAGTCACATGGCAGTTGCTTCAATGCATTTAGGGGTGTGGTCCCGGTCAAGACAATCTCCTGAACTCCAAACTGAATGTCTGAATGGGAAAGAAAGGTGATTTAAGGAATTTTGAGCGTGGTATGGTTGTTGGTGCCAGGCGGGCCTGTCTGAGTATTTCACAATCTGCTCAGTTACTGGGATTTTTACGCACAATCATTTCTAGGGTTTACAAAGAATGGTGTGAAAAGGGAAAAACATACAGTTTGCGGCAGTCCTGTGGAAGAAAATCACTTGTTGATGCTAGAGGTCAGAGGAGAATGGGCCGAATGCTTCAAGCTGATAGAAGGGCAACTTTGACTGAAATAACCACTCTTTACAACCGAGGTATGCAGCAAAGCATGTGTGAAGCCACAACACGCACAACTTTGAGGCGGATGGACTACAACAGCAGAAGACCCCACCGGGTACCACTCATCTCCACTACAAATAGGAAAAACAGGCTACAATTTGCAAGAGCACACCAAAATTGGACAGTTGAAGACTGGAAAAATGTTGCCTGGTCTGATGAGTCTCGATTTCTGTTGAGACATTCAGATGGTAGAGTCAGAATTTGGCGTAAACAGAATGAGAACATGGATCCATCATGCCTTGTTACCATTGTGCAGTCTGGTGGTGGTGGTGTAATGGTTTGGGGGATGTTTTCTTGGCACACTTTAGGCCTCAGTGCCAATTGGGCATTGTTTAAATGCCAAGGCCTACCTGAGCATTGTTTCTGACCATGTCCATCCCTTTATGGCCACCATGTACCCATCCTCTGGCGGCTACTTCCAGCAGGATAATGCACCATGTCACAAAGCTCAAATCATTTCAAATTGGTTTCTTGAACATGACAATGAGTTCACTGTACAAAAATGGTCCCCACAGTCACCAGATCTCAACCCAATAGAGCATCTTTGGGATGTGGTGGAACGGGAGCTTCGTGCCCTGGATGTGCATCTCACAAATCTCCATCAACTGCAAGATGCTATCCTATCAATATGGGCCAACATTTCTAAAGAATGCATTCAGCACCTTGTTGAATCAATACCACGTAGAATTAAGGCAGTTCTGAAGGCGAAAGGGGGTCAAACAGTATTAGTATGGTGTTTCTAATAATCCTTTAGGTGAGTGTATATATATGCTTAAAAGACCAAGAGGACCTCTGCAGTATGGGACTCTTTTACTGTTAGTGAAAGTGAACCCTCCAAAGCCATTTATAAGCTTGGCATGTCCAAAATTAGCAGAGGTAGAGATTCAAAACAAAAGACAACATCCTCCACCTCCTCTGGCATCACTCCCACTTCTCAGGGCACTGGAGTTCAGATGGGTGCTGCTAAAGGCTCATCTTTGTCTCCACCAATACTCACTGGAGTTCAGATGGGTGCTGCTAAAGGCTCATCTTTGTCTCCACCAATACTCACTGGAGTTCAGATGGGTGCTGCTAAAGGCTCATCTTTGTCTCCACCAATACTCACTGGAGTTCAGATGGGTGCTGCTAAAGGCTCATCT
>JACXGM010005557.1:0-12343 GCA_016801145.1 Umbra pygmaea | reverse complement strand
TTTATTGAGGATAAGTCAGGATAATGGTAAGCAGTTGGGATTAGAGGTTGACCGATTGTGATTTTTCAAGGCCGATACGGATTAACGATTATTAAAAGACCAGAAAAGCCGGTACCGATTAATCAACTGATTTTTTTGGAGGGAAATATTGACATGCTTAAATTTGTTACAAATAAGACACTTGACTTTCCCTGGTTCCACTTCAGTGTAATAGTCCAAAACTTGGTACACAAAAAAAATGATATGTTGGACTAATGTAATGGTATTATGTCAACAGAATGCACATAACTGGGTTATGTTACATTTAAGTAATATTATTCATTAAGGTGTTACCGAAATTATAATGTTATGTAAATGCAACATAACCCAGTTATGTGCATTCTGTTGACATAACACAGTTACGTTAGTCCAACATATTTTTTTGAGTGTACTCATCTCTTCCCTGCCATCTGAAATGGATGAAACTGTCCAATTAATGACAGTAAATAAATACACAGTAGAAACCCAAAGCCCTGAAGTAACAATAATACTAAGGAGGTTAGGAGGTAAACATAACCACAGATTTTTGACTGATAAAAATATATATTTATAGATTTATCAGTCATTAAATGACTGAAGGTAGCATATATTCAGTTCTCAACATCCATAACCTGGGGTCCGGTCTTCGTACGTCGCTAACTCAGTTAGCTGGATTTGATTGTTGTCGATTTGGCATGATCTTGGATTGTTTGGTTCTTCGACGCTCATCCTGGACTTGCTGTCATAGCAACAGGTGCATAAGATTAAACCTGCTCAGGAGCAGGCTTATTTCATGTAAACAATTTGAATTATACTCCAGTATTATACTTCTAGTATACTTATGTTTAACCATAAATGTATATTCAATATATTTAAGAATATTTGAAGTATGCTTTCAAAATATACATACCAAAATAATATATTAGAAGTATATTTAGCGTAAATAAAATACATTTCAAGTACAACGAAGTAACTACTTTTTTGCTTGGGAGTGTAAATTTGCAGGTAAGTTATCATTACGTTCTTAATATTTCAGATAAATAATATTATATCCCATAAAAAAATGAATTGAATTAACCCAGCTAGCACAGAGCTGGCGGGACGATGGTGGTTACAGCTGGTGGATGGTGGTGACGATAGCTTTTTGCTCATCATTTAACGGGCGGTCCATCGGCGGCAGTGTTGGAGTCTGAGTGGTCCACCCGCGGGTGAGCTGAGTTTTAGACAGAGATCCTCTGGGAATCCTACGCACTCATACTGTTGCTTCAGTTAGTCCATCAGCTGTGTATAGGCTATATAATAGGTTAGGCTTATGTTCTAGATTTCTATAAGTAGCCTAATGAAAAATATTTGTAACTATTTAGAAAATTGGTTACAACATTCAAATAGCTACAATACAAACACGTTTATATGTATTAGGAAATTCAAGATTGAATTCAGTTGTAAAATATATATTAGCCTAAATAAAAAAAGTTTGTTTGTCTTTTTTATTTTAGACAACCAAAACGCTGCCGGTGGACCTCTTGGCCAGCAGTGGACCTCCTGTTAAACGATGAGCAAACTGCCGGGCGGACCACCAACTCTGCCTCAATGGAAAAATAAAAATATCAAGATGACTGTATTAGCCTACATAGGCAACTTTTATTCTGAGCCTAACAAAAGTTAATTTTTCCACTATACAGGTGGTTAGGGCGGGATCCGGCTTGGTGACAGGGGCTATGCCTCCAGGCAGTATTTCATGACGCAATTCCCTGACCCAAACTCCTGACCACAAACCTGTTACAACGCAGCCCTGTGGTGGAGGTGCAGCCTGATGACTGCAGCTAGTGCACTTGGACCAACCAAGTGACAGAGCTGCACGGGACAGAATTGTGGAACACCATTTTTGATTTGTGTTTCGAGAAAACAAACCAAAAACACCTTAAATAATAAAAGACAATATATCATGCTTCGCTCCTTGAGTTTTATTCTTTATAAAGAAAAACCAGTGATAATCATCTTTTGCCTATAAGAGATATTGTTATGCAAGGTCAGCAATAGTACTCTGTGTTGGCTCTGACATTTAGTAGCTAATTATGAAATGAAATTACTTAATTATTAATATAAAAGAATACTATAATAAGTGCTAAAACCATAACATTGGTGAACACTTGTGAATTTTATTTGTCTGCTACTTTTTGCCAGCCCTCTCTCCTGGCTTTTGCAGACTTTGAGGTGTTCCCTTGCATTTTAATCAAACTTTCAAATTACTCATAACATTCAAGCAATAACTGCAGAGAAAAACTGGCCATGCTCTTTGGAAATGATGAGCAGCCAATAGCAGTGTTGCTGATCAACTTTTCTACTATCGATATATCTCCCCTTTTATGGCAACGCGTGTACGTGCAATCATCTCAGATGACTCAATCCAGCGATACTAATCGTAAACGGCAGGTGTGTTCGAAGAACCAACTTAGCCAGATCATGATTAGCCCGATGAAGTCATCTTGGATGTGTCATTTGATCTCAGATGTATTTAGCGACGTACGAAGAATGGAGCCCTGAACTATAACCTTTGGTTGTTATTTTGATTAATTTTTTACTGTCATATTTAGGCTATTTATGCAATAAATCATATTTTAATAATAGGCATAGTACGATTTGTATTTGATACAACCTCACCTATTATATCTGTTTTGTAAAACAAACCCTTGGGTTCTGCCTCAAAAAAACATTTAGTATGTGTAAACCATGTTTGAGAACACTATCGATGTATATTCCCTGCTAACATGAATGCCTTTTAATTAAGTGTGGATGTAAAAAAACTGTCTTCTGTGTGTCGTTTTGAATAGGCATCATATTTTGACAAGTTATATGTACGCAATGACTGTGCATTGTCGAATGGACACATTAAACCAGACCTCGTTTGGTGCCAGTACACAATTTCGATGTGCTGTGGGCTAGCTAGTTAACCCTTGTGCAGCAGTTTTTTTTAACAGGTCGTTTTTCCCTGAAAGCCTAGAGGAAAACAGAATGGATAAAAGTTTTGGTTGATAAAAAAATGTGAACAGTTCTGTCGGAACGAAAGCAGTGAACCTTTACCCACTCTTCTAGACAAATATTAACCATGTGAAGCTAACAAGTGATTATGCAACTGATTTTAATTAATCCCCTTTCATGCTATAGCTACAGACTTACCCTGGCTTCTCAGCAGTCACAACTTCCTCCAGACTTGAGATGCTCCAGCATGGGACAGGTGGACTCCACGTAATTTGCTGTCTATTTTTTTTCTCTCCAAAAAGGTATAGGTCATAATCAGCAAGCAAAAGTGCAGATTACTAATTATTTTGACTCATAATCGGCAGTAATTAATCAGCCAGCCCGATTAATTAGACAACCTCTAGTTGGGATGACCGGATGTAGTGGCTGGAACCAGGAGAACAAAGACCAGGTGAGTTGAGTTGAGGTGGGGGATGAATAGTGGTTGGCGTCCGGAGGGCTGATGCAGAGGAGGGGTAGGTGATGACCAAGGGCAGAGGAGACGTGAGGTCCAAATGGCTGGAAATGGAGGCACGGAGAACCAGGGTGAGATAATGGCAACTCGGAATAATAAGAGCACAGTAGAATAGTAAATGGCATGTGACTAAAACCCACTTAGCAGTACAATAATCCGTGCTCGGGATCAGGTGGTGATTACGTGTTCAGGATCAGGGGTTGCATTCGTGAACACTAGGGACAAGATAACAAACGGATAGACAGGGAAAACACATGAACAGGCTCAGGAGGGTGAGTTCGCGACACTCAGGTCCTCCTAAGATTCAACAGGACACCAGAGAAATTAGAGCATTCCTTAGTTTCCAAACAAAACCTCAGCATATATTTTTGACTGACCCTAGGCCCACAGCACAAACTATTGCACTTTAGAAACGTACAAGTTAAGGACTGAGACTGTGTGGTTTGGTGTGTAAGTAGGCTTAGATTATTGGTACAGTAGCATACACATGGGTAGTTTTGGCAGAACTGATTCAAAGATATATCAATGATTTTGGAAGAAATCTGAGAAGACATCATCTAGTTAGAAATGGGAATATTAACCTGTTAAGGGTTGGGCTCTGATTGTGACATTCTGCCAAAAAACATACCCAAATATTACCTCTTGTTAAACTGGACCTGAAGGAAGTACATACATAGGGTTGATATTTCTTGAATTTTGGATAGGAAAAATGTATTACAAATAAATGTACACAGTGAATAGATGAAATAAAGAAAGTGCATAATTATTTTCTGGTTTTATTTTTCTACATCCTCTTTGAAAAAAGAACTACATAGCAATATATTGAGATAGGGTCCTGGAACCCCTCCTACTCATGACCCATAGTAGATGACAACATATGTCTAACATTTTAGAGTGATATAGTGAAGAGCCAATGAACTATAGCATTATGTGTAAAAGTATATTTCCCTTAAAAATGCATTGTGATAAGTTTTTCATCCTGGTCATGAGAAAGACTACAAATGTCTTTGTTAGAATATGTTTGGCATAATTCGGTTTATATGGAGGATCTTGGTCATTTATAACCTCTGTTTCACAAGGATGACGATTTTCAACAAATTACAGACATTGCTGACACTTTTTACGTTTGTTTTTGTTCATAAGTTCGGCCCCGCGATTCATAAACAAAGGCTTTAGTTTGTTTCCGGATACATTCCGTAATGTTGCGGTCCTGAAATTGTCAATTCTTTTCATAACAAGATGGATTTTACTTGGTAAAAACTGTGCTTTATGTCATTACTGGGACTCTTTGATGACAAAAAAGAAACATTTGATGACTCTAAGTACTATATGTTATTTCATATTGTTGTGGTTGGCTATGCTCTGCTAGCAGAATTGTTTTGTTTACAAGATGTAGGTATGATGACAAAATGTTTTCATCACACCCCTAAGCTCAAAATAGATCACATGTCTAGACAGAGCTGGTAATTCCTTTTAAGATGACACCTGGATTGTCTACCAGAGTCGCGCCAAAGCCGATTTGAAAGATCGCTGTTCGCCAGCAGCAGCAACCTTTTCTTTGTTATCTCGTAATTACGTTAAGCCCGCCCACCGACTCTATACATGTTGTTATTGGCCTGACCAGAATTTGTTTTTTCCAGCTCGCAAGTCAACGGAGAGTTGCTAGACTGACCCTAGCTGCAAATTATATTTGCTGCCACTAGGGTGTGTCTAGATTTCTAGGCTAGGGGATTATATTAAAATATTATACATTAATTACAATAGAAGGCATGTGAACAAAAAATGCTTATTAATTACTTTTTTGCTTGTAACTTCTTCATTTTATCAGATATTTGAATGAAATTTTAACAGAAGGTAAGTGCTTTCAAATGAAATCATGAACATGTACTGTTTTAGTTGTAGTGGGGATCAGACCCACGATATCTCACTGAAAACAATTATAATTAATAAGCATTCATTCATATTCATAAACACTTTCTGAATATTAGTGAAGACACCTTTACACACCACCATTAATTGTGAATTTCTATTTATACATCTTTTTCTACCATACTAACTAAATTAATAATTGTTACAACAAATATACAGGCGTGAATGTGCTGATTGAGTATATATCTGTGTGAATGTGCTGATTGAGTATGGAGTTATATGCCTATCTTTATTCAAGAGCATATTATTTCAATTTTAGAGCATTTCTCACAGATATTACATTCAGATTTTGTAAGAATTTCCCTCAAACTTTGCTCTCACACTCAAATAGTCACTCGCTCTTGGATTTGCTCTGTTTGTGCTCAAACTTTCTGCTTAGACTCAGAAATGTTGTTGCTTGGATAGATTTCCTGCTCTCAACTTCAGCCTTTCTCCTCGCACTCAGGCTGGTTCTTCACGCTGGCGAAGTACAGCTGTAGTGTTGACCAATGAAATTATCTCTGCCCCGTTGAGGATGCGTTCGTTTCACTTTAGAACATCCCTTGCAGGTGGGTGCTGCACCTCCACGGTTCCTCCACTCCTGCCTTCCGGATGTTAAAAAAAAAAGTACTCCTTTGCTTGACTGCTTTATTAAAAGGCCATAGATAGATAGAGGAGATAGATAGATAGATAGAGATATAAACATATATACACACACACATATGTGTTTGTGTATATATATATATATATATATATATGTGTTTGTGTGTGCGTGTATATGTGTGTGTGTGTGTGTATGTGTGGTGTGTGTGTGTGTATATATATATGGCCTTTAAATAAAGCAATAAAGCAAAGGAAGTACATATTCCCCTTTCTTTTTTTCATAATTACCTGTAATGACAATATCAAATATTAGGTTTGCTGTATTCAGCTAGAGCAGTGATTCCCAACCAGGGGTATGCACATTGCAGGGGGTAAGTGGAAACAGTTAATAATTTATATCCAACTTGGAAGTACTGAGAAAATGCCTGAGAATTAAATGTTCAAATTAAGGAGATTAAATAAAAGTTGATTTAATAATCGGTTGTTACATTCTACTTTTGAAGACTCATCAACACGTATGAGCGAGGGGGTATGACACCCCACAACTCATTGTATGTCAAAAAGGCTCAGGGGGTACACAAGACAAAAAGGCTCAGGGGGTACACAAGACAAAAAGGCTCAGGGGTACACAAGACAAAAAGGCTCAGGGGGTACACAAGACAAAAAAGGCTCAGGGGTACACAAGACAAAAAAGGCTCAGGGGTACACAAGACAAAAAGGCTCAGGGGTACACAAGACTAAAAGGCTCAGGGGGTACAAAAGACAGAAAGGTTCAGGGGGTACACAAAAAAAGCCTTAGGGGTACACAAGACAAAAAGGCTCAGGGGGTACACAAGACAAAAAAGGTTGGGAACCACTGAGCTAGAGGTTACATGAATAATTCGAAGTTATGTAAACTATATTACTGTTATATGTCAGGAAAACCATGAGATGCATATTAAACTACATAGCATCAGTTATAATTGCAAGGAAAACACGGGGAGAATGAGTTAAATTGAGATTATGATTATTTTTTTATTTTTAGAACGACGCCTGCAGCAGTGCATCTGACTGACAGGACGTACGCTGATCTACCCACCAAAAATGTGACTACCAAACTTCGTCAGTACCAAGATAAAAGGTATATGTTCAGCTCCACCTACCTTTCATTAGTGTCCAGAGCTTAGATGAAGCCCGCAGACCATTTAAAATTCACTCAAAAGTTGTGGTGAATTGAAAACATCTCAGGGCAGAAAGCGCGAAATGTCTAACGCTTCCGGGGGTCACTAGAATCACTAGAATCCTAAGATCTTAACCTTTAAGGACATATGAGACATTTATATATAACTTCAAAAGTGCAGTTCTGAGCAGTGATTGTAATCCACCTCCTATTTTATTTGAAGCGCATGTGTACAAGGCATGTAGTTAACATAAGGTTCAATGTTTATTTTTGTTATAGCTATTGTAAATCCGAGACATTAGCTAGATTCCTGAGATTTTCAGATTTGTAAAGATACGGGACATGTATATATTTCCCAAAAATTTTACCTGTGAACTGTGATTCCAGTCTAGTTTTTTTTTGGGGGGGGGAATTATCACACGGGCAGTGTACTGATCCTTAACTGGTTAATAGCTAAAAATGGCAATAGGCTGTGTAATGATCCATTTCAGGTTTTTTCATATACTGAAAAAAGCCAATTAGCCAAATGTTTTCATTTGATTAAGATGTTAGAAACTAAACTCCTACCTTGGTGGTGGAAGTAAAAGTAAACATACTAGGCACAAAACTTTTTATTAGACCTTGTAGATCTATTTTGAGTGCAGATTCAGCAATGTGATTACTTGCTGCCTCAAATGTGTTCAGAAACACTTTTTGGGAAATGCAACAGTGGGTGAAGTCATTAGTGCACGCCACCATCTTGTTGTTGCTGTTTCTCTAGAAGCAGGTAGAAGGAGTAAATGCATATCCTATATTTATTATGAATGGAAACATGTATAGGTTATAAATGGCAATTAAAAAATAACTAGTCAATCAATTACAGATCCACAAGTGCACTGTATAGCACTAGGACGCATATGGTGCTGCTGGAATATCATTTATATTGTGAAAAATGTGTGTGCTGATGATGTGCCAACAAATGAAGTAAGGAGAATATTAAAAAGAAGAACAAGATGTGTGCGCCACTCCATTTGGGCATCATCTAGCAATCACAATTTGGCCCTTGTCAAAGTCACTCAAATCCTTATGCTTGCCCATTTTTCCTGCTTCTTTATTTTGTCCTCAAAATTGATGTGTTATGTGAAAGGATTTGAGCATCTTTGACAAGGGCCAAATTGTGATGACTAGAGGACTGGTTCAGAGCATCTCCAAAATTGCAGCTCTTGTGGGTTGTTCCCGGTCTGCAGTGGTCAGTACCTATCAAAAGTGGTCTAAGGAAAAGCTGTGAATCGGAGACAGGGTCATGGGTGGCCAAGGCTCATTGATGCACAGGGGGAGCAAAGGCAAGTAACTCAAATTGCTGAAAAAGTGAATGCTGATTCTGATTGAAAGGTTTCAGAACACAGTGCATCCCCAGTTGGTTGCGTATAGGGATGCAGTTTTTGTAGCACAAGGGGGACCTACAAAATATTAGGCAGGTGATCATAATGTTATGGCTGATCGGTGTATGAGTATACAAACAAATATATATAAAGTGCCTTGCGAAAGTATTTGGCCCCCTTGAACATTTCGACCTTTTGCCACATTTCAGGCTTCATACATAAAGATATAAAACTGTAATTTTTTGTGAAGAATAAACAACAAGTTGGACACAATCATGAAGTGAAACGAAATTTATTGGATATTTCAAACTTTTTTAACAAATAAAAAACTGACAAATTCGGCGAGCAAAATTATTCAGCCCCTTTACTTTCAGTGCAGCAAACTCTCTCCAGAAGTTCAGTGAGGATCTGCAGACCGGGAACAAGACTGTCTACCAAGACCCGGCCATCCCTCTAAACTTTCAGCTCATACAAGGAGAAGACTGATCAGAGATGCAGCGAAGAGGCCCATGATCACTCTGGATGAACTGCAGAGATCTAGAGCTGAGGTGGGCGAGTCTGTCCATAGGACAACAATCAGTCGTATACTGCACAAATCTGGCCTTTATGGAACAGTGGCAAGAAGAAAGCCATTTCTGAAAGATATCCATAAAAAGTGTTGTTTAAAGTTTGCCACAAGCCACCTGGGAGACACACCAAACAAGTGGAAGAAGGTGCTCTGGTCAGATGAAACCAAAATCAAACTTTTTGGCACCAATGCAAAACGTTATGTTTGGCGTAAAAGCAACACAGCTCATCAACCTGAACACACCATCCCCACTGTCAAACATGGTGGTGGCAGCATCATGGTTTGGGCCTGCTTTTCTTCAGCAGGGACAGGGAAGATGGCTAAAAATGATGGGAAGATGGATAGAGGCAAATACAGGACCATTCTGGAAGAAAACCTGTTGGAGTCTGCAAAAGACCTGAGACTGGGACAGAGATTTGTCTTCCAACAAGACAATGATCCAAAACATAAAGCAAAATCTACAATGGAATGGTTCACAAATAAACATATCCAGGTGTTAGAATGGCCATGTCAAAGTCCAGACCTGAATCCAATCGAGAATCTGTGGAAAGAACTGAAAACTGCTGTTCACAAACGCTCTCTATCCAACCTCACTGAGCTCGAGCTGTTTTGGAAGGAGGAATGGGCAAAAATGTCAGTCTTTCAATGTGCAAAACTGATAGAGACATACCCCAAGAAACTTACAGCTGTAATCGCAGCAAAAGGTGGCGCTACAAAGTATTAACTTATTGGAGCTGGATAATTTTGCACGCCCAATTTTTCAGTTGTTTATTTGTTAAAAATGTTTGGAACATCCAATAACTTTTGTTCCACTTCATAATTGACCTATCGCCGGCCCCTCCCCCAAAACGGCCATTGTCCAATCACACATCATAGCAACTGTTACAATGTGAGCAGGTCCGACAAACATTGACTCCAAGCAGGACGGTAAAGCGGTGCGCCAACGGCGTTTGTAAATCGGACACTAGAGACCCCGAGAGATTGTCTGGAGGAGTTGTGTTCTTTCCCTTCCCAAAGCCGATAACACAACTTGAGCGGTGCCTACAATGGATAAAACAGTGTGGACGGCTCCACTCCCAGTTAAATGTGTCTAACATTACAAAGCATAAATACGTCTGCTCAAAGGTAAGGCTAACAGCTAACTAGTTACCGTGTTGTCTAGATCTACTAACTAGAGGCAAGAACACAACTGGGACCAATGTTATGATTACCATGGATATCATTGCCAGAATGTTAACCTTCTCTCTAAGCTAAATTTAACGAGCCCTTTAGCTTTAACCAACATTAGTTAACATGTTAGCTAACGCTAGGTTTGCTGCTGTTGTGTTAGGTCTTTGAGCTCCCCAACTTTATTTTTCGTCAGTTTACAACAAAGTTGAACATTGCGCCCCAACAAGCAACTTTAATTAATTTTGTTTTTATCTTTCATGTATCATTTTATGAACGGATAACCTACCCAAGAGCATGACTGGTCCACAAATCTGTGCTGATTGCATTTGAGGTACAGTTCATGGTGTTTCTCAGATTTAGCTTGAGAACGGTAAGCATTAGCGGCGATAGTAGTCGTGTCTCCTTCATTGCGTATTTTAATATTTTGAATATATACCTCCACTATATACTGTAACCCCTTTTGCCTCGATCTTGAGGATATCGCGGAGGTAAAGCTCCAAAAAAGGTAACTGACACGCACGGTATACCTTTTCCGTTATGGCAATCTGTTGCACTGGTCGGGTGTTTGACTATTTGTTTGTCGGACGTAGCAACATTAACTAAGGGGGGCGGGGCTCGGCGAAAGGCTAATTGTGTCCCACTTGTTGTTGATTCTTCACAAAAAATTACATTTTCATATCTTTATGTTTGAAGCCTGAAATGTGGCAAAAGTCGAAAAGTTCAAGGGGCCCGAATACATTCGCAAGGCACTGTATATAGATATATATATATATATATATAGAACTCTGACACCGTAGCCTCAGGCTACCATTACTCCAAGGTTCAGCTGTGTAAGTGCGGTCAGGGTTTGTCTGGAGTCTCTCTTCAGCATACCTGTGAATGGTTTTGTCAACATTTTGCCTCCACGATGGCCAAGACCAGAGAGCTGTGTAAGGACATCAGGGATAAAATTGTAGACCTGCACAAGGCTGGGATGGGCTACAGGACAATAGGCAAGCAGCTTGTTGAGAAGGCAACAACTGTTGGCGCAATTTTTAGATAATGGAAGTTCAAGATGACGGTCAATCTCCCTCGGTTTGGGATCTCACCTCATGGGGCATCAATGATCATGAGGAAGGTGAGGGATCAGCCCAGAACTACATGGCAGGACCTGGTCAATGACCTGAAGAGAGCTGGGACCACAGTCTCAATGAAACCATTAGTGATGAACAATTAGTAACACACTACACCTTCATGGATTTAAATCCTACAGCGCACGCAAGGTCCCCCTGCTCAAGCCAGCACATGTCCAGGCCCGTCTGAGGTTTGCCAATGACCATCTGGATGATCCAGAGGAGGAAAGGGAGAAGGTCATGTGGTCTGATGAGACAAAATTAGAGCTTTATGGTCTAAACTCCACTCGCGGTGTTTGGAGGAAGAAGAAGGATGAGTACAACCCCAAGAACACCATCCCAACCGTGAAGCATGGAGGTGGAAACATTCTTTGGAGATACTTTTCTGCAAAGGGGACAGGACGACTGCACTATATTGAGGGGAGGATGGATAGGGCCATGTATCGCAGCTATAAATCCACTTTCTATCCTTTTTAAAATCAAACATGAAGTTGAGTTTGTGCCCACATATTATTGTTTTCTGTCCCATTACAGCATTTTTACTCTCTACTCTGAGCAACCAAATTGCCCTGCCCCATGATTTATGCCTTTTTAGTGTTGTTACATTGCAACCAGAATTCATTCTTAGATATAATTGATATGTGTCTATCTATTCTTGATGTTTTGTCATTTTTACCCCACTTTCAACTACTCTCTCAACTCAATGAAAAAATAAAAGATTTGGGGCCTTATTTTAACGATCTGAAACGCAAGTGTCACGGTCTTCCAAGGATATAAGTGAGAGACAGGCGCGAAGGTTCAATAATCCAACTATATTTATTTTAACACTGAAAAGAATACTGCCGCGTGGGGCGAAACATGAGACACTGATACCAAACAGTCCAACGACAAGACACGTAACAGGAAGCATTGATGAACAAGGACAAGGTGGAAACACAAGGGCTAAATACT
>JACXGM010005556.1:14880-34946 GCA_016801145.1 Umbra pygmaea | reverse complement strand
GTTAAAAATATGACAATCAACAACATGGTCCTGATGGGCTTCAACAGCAGACGGCATTCACTCGGAATTCTGAATGCCCTAGTCTACCCGGAGACAACACAAATGAAAAAATCTTGTTGGATAAAAGCTTTCATTTATATGAGCTGCGCTAAAAGCAAGGCAACTGAAAAGAACGTACTGTAGCAATGAAATCACCATAAAGACTAATTTAAATGAACTTTGTAAAATATATATTATTGAAAAATATATTAAATAAAAAAATATATTAAATAAGTACAAAAATACATTTCTGATTCTGATTATCTTTGGGCCTGCAGAGAAGGCCTTGCAGGCCCTGACGGCCCACCACTGGAAACAACACAATATAATATCTCAGCATTTACATTGAAACAGGTTCAGAATGTAAATCATTTTGATTGTCGTTTTTCATTTAACAAAGTACCTGTGCGGTTTGGCTAAATGTTTTGTGCATAGAGTTTTAAGAACTCTAGTTTCAGAAAATGCTTTAACATTTTGTGGAAAAACGAACAGATAATCAGAAATAGAATCTCTAAGATGGGGTAAAAAGGCTTCCTACATTGCTGACAGTTATCAAGTGTTCCTCTTGATATTAGATGAAATATTCACAAATGTAATCAGCTGTTTAAAAATGTAACTGTAATCGTGATTAAAATTAACAGACATGATTGGTCTTTTCAGTCTTTTTTTTCCGTCAATTGGATTATGCAATTCCTCTTACATTAAATCTAGGATGACCTACAGTAATACTGCCTGCCTGTATCTACACTGCTCATAAAATTAAGGGAACATGCAATCATCACATTATAACACCAATTCAAGTATACTTCAGGGATATCAATCCATCCAGTTGGGATCATAAGCAATTGTGAATCAATGTCACCTATTTTGGTGCAAATGAAAGTGACAACAGGTGCACTGGAGGCAACAGCAAGACAGCCCCCCAAAAAGGGAATGGTTTTGCAGGTGGTGGCCACAGACAATTACTCTCTCCTTATCCTTCCTGACTGATTTCTGATCCCTGAAGTCTCTAAATTTAAATTTACCTTGTATCACTACTGGTAGCATGAAGTAGTACCTGCAGCCCATTCATGTTGCACAGGTAGTCCAGCTCCTCCAGGATGTCACATCTAAAAGTTTGCTGTCTCCCAGTACAGTCTCAAGAGCATGGAGGAGATACAAAGAAATGGGCTGTCACACAAGGAGACCTGGACAGGGCCGTAGAAGGGCATCAACCCAGCAGCGGGACCGATATCTGCTCCTTTTTGCAAGAACAGGAGGAGCACTGCCAGAGCCCTACAAAATGACCTCCAGCGGGCTACCGGTGTGCATGTTTCTGACCAAACTGTCACAAACAGACTCCATGAGGGTGGCATGAGGTCTTAAAGTCTTCTAGTGGGACCTGTGCTCACAGCCCAGAACCTCGTTTGGCATTTTCCAGAGAACACCAGAATTGGCAGGTCTGGAGACGCTGTAGTGAAAGCTATGCTGCCTGCAACATCATCCAGGATGACCGGTTTGGCGGTGGGTCAGTGATGGTCTGGGGAGGCATATCCTTGGAGGGTTGTACAGACCTCCACATGCTTGCAAACGGTACCCTGACTGCTGTTAGGTACCTGGATGAAAGTCAAACCTTACGCTGGTGCAGTGGGCCCTGGGATCCTCCTAATACAGGACAATGCCCGGCCTCATGTGGACAGTGCGTGTAGGCAGTTCCTAAATGACAAAGGCATTGATGCCATTGACTGGCCCTCACGTTCCCCAGGCCTGAATCCAATTGATGTCCTATGGACGTTATGTATTTTGCATCCCACGCCGCCAAGTAGCACCAGACTGTTTAGGAGCTCACGGATGCCCTGATCCAGGTCTGGGAGATCCCCCAGGACACCATCCACAAACTCATCAGGAGCATGCCCAGATGTTGTCAGGAGAGCATACAGGCACGAGAGTTGCCGTGATGAAGTCACACATGTCGGAACATAACTTTTATTTAAACGCATTTTAAAAAGTGATTAATTGATTTGCATTACAATGAGTGAAATAAGTATTTGATCCCCTCTCAATGAACAAGATGTCTGGCTCCAAGGTGCCTCTTAAACAGGTAGCGAGCTGAGATTAGGAGCACTCCCTTTAACTCCACAAAGTGAGATCTTGTATGGAGCCCCAGACCGAGGGAGATTGACAGTCATTTCGTGTTTTTTCCATTTGTGAATAATTGCGTCAACTGTTTGTCACCTCACCAAGGTGCACCTCACCAAGCTGCTTGGCAATGTTCTGGTAGACCATTCCAGTCTTGTGTAGATCTACTACAGTATCTTGTCCCTGACATCCTTGGACAGCTCTTTGGTCTTGCCCATTATGGAGAGTTTGGAATCTGATTGATTGCTTGCTTCTGTGGACAGGTGTCTTTTATATATAGGTAACAAGCTGACATACTAATCTTAGTTTGATACCTGTATTATAATCACCTGAGAGCCAGAAATCTTGCTAACCGAGAGGGGATCAAATACTTATTTCACTCATTGTACACATGCATTTTCTGGATTTTGTTGTTATTCTGTCTCTCACTGTTCAAATAAACCTATCATTACAATTATAGACTGGTCCTTTCTTTGATTCTAGCTAACAGTACTTAAAATGTAACTTCCTTGAGGAATAGAGAGTATTAGTTTAGTATAGTATTGTTTAGTGTGCCTACAGCAGTCCCACACTCATTCTGACCAATCATGTAGAAATCAAACTGACCCAGACATATCTCAATCATGATAGAACACTCCGGGTCCTTCAGGGTGAAAATTCTCAGTAAAATTAAAGGTTTTGCAAAGGGCTACTGTTAATGGTAGTGTAAGATCCTTGTTGGCTGAGTTCTTAGGGTGGTAACATGTGGTGGAAGAATGGTTTTAATTAAATTCAACTGCTAGCTGGGGTTGAAACAAAAAGCCTGAATTACACACAGTGAAGTAGTACGAGTCATGACTTCACAGTAACAAAATAAAAAAAATGGCTGACATTTTTCTCACCTCAGATCTGTAACTAATAGTAACCACAACAATCTATGAAGTTGAATGTAAAATCTGGGGCCCCTGAATGAGGCAGCAGTAAGTCTCTGTCACACAGTAGCAGTCTAAATGACCCGGGTTCAAATCCTGCTTGCTGATTGGCCCCAGGGATCCATCTAGAGTAGGACTAGTGACTGAATCATGTCACACGGAAGGCAGATCACACATACAATGATTCATTGCCATCTCTGAACACTCTCACTACTCTCTACATATTCATTGGGTATTCACAAGCAGCCTACAGTAAGAGAAGGCTGTTTCAATATCTACTGATGTTTTTTTCCATGCTCACAGTTCTCTTGGTACTGTAGCAGTTGTGTTCCTTCAGGGGACATTGGGTTCACTGATCTGGTTTCGATTTTCTTCATATTCCCCGACTAGGCACTAACAGGTTTTGGCAGCAATGTTGATAGGTTTGGTAATCCATCAACTTTCCGTGCACTTCCATTTAAAATATCACCTCAAACACATTGACATTCCTTGCTGGTTTAAAGCATGGGTTTACTATCACAATTATTACAGTTCTGTCAACATATCTTGGCTTGTTAAACTGACTCGTGATTCTCTTCAGTCATTTGTCTAAACTGAACAACATTCCACCGGAGTCTTCTAACAGAATTCTCACCCTGGAATGAATCCTGAATTTCCGATAAGCCCAATTCACTCTGTTCACCTCTTAAATACCCAAATAGACATTTATCACATTTACAAGACCAATCATGTACCGACACAACTTGGTAGTTTGGGCTTTTTACACAATTCCTTCAGTGAAAAAACTTGATGTGAATAGTTGATGTGGATAACGTATAATCTGTGATTGTAAATCCAGTTACACACACTGCCAAATTTGCAACCCCCCCAAACATATTGCAGGTGGTGTATAGTAGAGATATTAATATAATTTGACAACCGTGGTATACATTTCCAGAGTAAGCATACCAAATATACAGTCACCCAAGCGTTCTGTGGGATTGTGCAGCACATTTTAAGGTGGCGATTTATTTTCCTCAGCACAAGGCTCACCTCTGTAACGATCATGCAATTTAAATCAACTTCTTGAAGGTCTTTGGATTACCTTGGCAAAGCACTATGATTGCTTGCTAACAAGGATGTAAACACATTTGTGCACAACAATTTAGAGAAATAAGCTTTTTGTACATGTGGAGGATTTGTGGGATATTTTATTTCAGGTTAGGACATTCCACATGGCATTGGTCTGTGTAGGTACATTCCTAGTACCAGTTGTGAAAAGATGGCTAGTCCAGCACTTTGCGTTCACCCTAAGTGCAATGAATGAATGTTGGGAATCTTGCTCTCTAAGCAATGTGAAGGGAAAATGGAAAAACGACAGCTTTTAAAAATGAACAGGCAAGAGAGCTTTGATTTTGGAGCGGGGAGTTTGCACCAGAGTTCACTTTAAAGATAATAGATTATTATAAGAGGATTATATTAAAAACACCTTAAGATTTGGAGCGTTATGTTGCTGGTTACTTTCCTTCACGAGTATAGCTTGCTTCAGCGGAAACATGAACAAACTGAATCTAAATGTACATCTTATTAAAAAAAAACATTCTGGGGTTTTAATTACATGCGTTTTATCTCTGACACTCGCTATCAAAGCCTCCTGTTAATGGATATTACAGTAGCTAAATTAACAGAGGACGGTGGGCGGACGGCAAACAGCTCAGGTTATAAGCTTTGGCTAATTGAAGACGGTTGATGTGGATATCACTGATGTTTAGAGTCACAATATTTTTCCACACAACATTAAGAAAAGGTAATGAGAAAATGCAGCCCACAGCGTAACCTACCCAGCTACAGAATTGGACAAAACAAACACCTTTAATCTTCGACATGAGAACACACAGAGAACATTCTGGTGACTCTTGTTTGTTTTCCCGCTCTCATCACTGCCGTCTGTCTCCCGAGGTCAAATACAGTATGCAACTCATAAAGCTCAGTCAGTAGCATCACCTCAGCTAATAGAAGATAAGTGTTCCAGAGGACAGATTTAACCCTCTTTGTAGATACACCACCTGGTAGTTTGCTTGCTAACACTCCCTGAAGCTACCTCATTAACCCTTGTACTCGCATTGATTCACCCTTTAAAAATACAGTACAGCCCCCCCTTAGCCGACGCTGCTCCCATCTCTACCTGGCCCCCGCCTGACGGGAAGGTCTTCTTGATAGTGTGCAAGTGTGAGCCGTCGACAGAGGTTCTCTTTAATCATTCTAAAGCTTTATTGATTTCATTCTGGAGGCTACACTGTTCCTCCACAAAATACACTTCAGCAGTAACCCTGAGGTCTCGGATGTTTAACTTTTAGACACAAAACACCTACAAGTTAGAAATTATGATTTACTCCAAACGGTTACTTTGACATCTCGAGTGGGCGGTGGAATGGATGCAGAACTATAGAATAACATGAGCCAGGATGGAACCCATCTGGAATGAGGAACATCTTGTAAAAAGTACTGAAAACATCTAAGGTCAGGGTGGGGATGGCCTTGACTTCATAGATAATGCAAAGCAAAAAAGACACTAAGCCTTAAATAATAGTTTAAAGTAATTTCATAATAGTTTGATTATCAAACTTTGTTTATATTCACAGTAGGAGTCAGGTAAATAAATAATGCTAATATTTATTACTATTCCCCAATCATTTGGGGCACGTGTGGGACACATGCATTAAATATAGCATGATACTAGACCAACTGGCATAATTTAATTCTGTGTTAATATATTTTATATGAATTATTGAGAATATCTGGGCAAACAGAATTCCTTTACTGCCTAAATTAAATAAGGGTGCATTAACTACATCAGCTGGCAAGTGAAATACAGTAATGTGATATTCATGAGATTGGAATTGAAGCAGACAATAATAATAAGCCACAATACTAATCTGTGATTAATTACTTTCAGGAGGAAGAGTCGCTATGTCTGGGATGACCCTCAAACATCATTCGACTACAGCAAAATGCAGACAGTTTGGTCCAGAGTTTTCCATGAGCATGTAACTTCACTTACTGCAACCGAATCAATGTCCCATCTATAAACCACTCCTGAGCGCGACCTGGAAGTAAATCCCTGTAAACAGGAAGTCAACTCACCCTCTCCTCCTCCTCCCTAAGGTCCGGCATGGTACTGATGCAGAGTGTCACTGCAGTGATGGCCACAAACACAACTGACAGACAGGCAAAGATTTTCCCTGGTACTCCAGACTGCGGGTTCTCCACCATGTCGTGAAGCCTTCTCATACACTCCGCCATGCGTCCTTCCTCCTCCATGCCCCCTGACCCCGGCTCGTCATCACAGCTCTGGGGGGTCAGGGTGGTGGTGAGTTCCGCCTCTTCCTCCTCCATCCTGAGCTGCTCCCTGTGCTCTTCCTGTCGGACGCGCAGCTTCCTGAGGCAGCACCACTCCAGCCTGGTGTCCTCCACGCCCCAATAGACCAGCTCCTCGTGGAAGGACAGGGCGCACATCTCCCGGAGAAGCCGCAGCCGGCCCGCCGCCAGGAAAGTCACAATGGTGCGGAACGCCGACGGGCTGCGGTCAAAGAAAAACTCTTGGCGCCCGTCATCGTAGTCGTCGCACACTTCCATGATCTCGTCCAGCGAGTTGCAGCCCCGCAGCCGGCCAAGTCGCGTCAGAGGGAACTCATCCAGAACGGACCAGGGGATGCGGTACCTGGTGGGAGAGGCAAGACACTTATGCACAAGTCTCTGAAAAGGCCTCGAAGGTAAAATCTCAAAATAACGTGATGTTCTACAGATATTAATACCAGAACAAATCAAGTAAATTTAGGTTTAGTATGAGTGTTAGGGAAAGGGTTGAGGGCAGGATGAGGGTTAGATTTAGGGTTAGTAGATTAATTTAAATTATATTGATAGTCTGTAAAATAACTACAGATTATTTGAATATTCAAATGTGTCACCCAATTTTTTGGTTCAAAAGTTTAAGAACACCTCAATATTTCCAGTTGTCATTTAAATATTATCCCTATGGACTCAGAAACTTAAGCATAAAACAGATAAACAATTGGAGATCCCAAACCAGCTCAATGTTGTTTACGACTGGAGAATGTTCTGTCCACTCCATAATTTTGAAGACCAAATGTCTTCCAAATGTAGTTCTTATATAGCCTGGAGGTTTGGTTAGGGTCATTATCTTGCTCTAGGATGAACCCGACCAGTCATTCATACAACAAAGGATATGGCATGGCGTTGCAAAATGCTGTGGTAGCCATTTTGGTTCAGGGTGCCACTCACTCTTTGCAAGTCGGCAACTCTACAACAAGAGCGCACCAGACCATCACACTTCCTTATCCATGTTTAACACTTGGGGCCCTGTATTGCACCCGGCGCAACGCAGCGCAAAGCCCGAACCCAAGTGTCTTTGCTAGTTTACCGACGCAGTAGATAATTGTCCGGCGCCCACGTCGTCTATATAGCAAATGCACCTGCACCCATATTTGCGCCCATGGGCGTGCTGGTCAGGGAGGTGTGTTCAGGATAATTCTGGGTGTATTGCTATCTTGAGGCATCATAAAGTGATCGCGCCGTTTTTTGCACATACACAGGAAAGCGCAGCAGCACACAAACATAAAAAATGACAACTAAAAAAATATTACGGTGCAAATCCGCCATCATAATAGCAATGTGCGAAAGGAATAAACGCGCCTGGCTCCTAAAGGGAATGGTAGATGAATCTCTGATTGGTTTATTGTATGTTACGCCCAAAACACACCTATGAATTAATGAAGACACTTAGTACAACCCTTTTAGACCATGCGCCCGGCGCATGGACCCTTTTTTCCACCGTCAAACTAGCAAAAGTCGATTTGGAGACACCCAAAGTAGACATGTGTACACACACGGCTCAGCCCAATCATTATGGGTGCACATACTGGACAACCATTTGCATTTAAAACAAAGCTCACACTGCCAAAATGAAGCAATCTGCTATTGCTGGTGTGTGTGTGTGTGTGTGTGTGTGTGTGTGTGTGTGTGTGTGTGTGTGTGTGTGTGTGTGTGTGTCTTAAAACCATTCCATTTGGCGTACATTCAGTTCACAACACATGCAAACATCTTAGCGCAAGTTTTGCACAGATATTCAAACTAATATATAGTTTGAACATTACAGTAATTACACAAACTGAAAACCTCCTACCTTCCTATGCAATCCCTTGCCTTGTCCATTCTCCCTGGGTAAAACTTACTGAAGTATAGCGATGCTTAATCATTTTTTTTACATCAACAAAACAAAAAATATGATTCTAGACATAGTTTAACGAACTAACCGACTTAAAACTTGCGTAAAGTAACTTGGGTTCATGAGACATTGCTTGACTTTTGGTTATAGACACACGGTTTTCAGTAGCATAGATGTATACGCTTGTCAACTGCAGGTATGACCTTAATTGCTTCACTGTCCAATCAGATCAGAAGATGAACATGATCTGAGCATGTGATGTGAGACAATTGGTCATGAACAGAGTGCTTGATAAAAGTTCCTCCCAAAAACAACATCAGATTTTGAAAAAATACATGACACACTTGGGGAGTCCTCGTGGCACAAAGTGTGCCGCGACACATGGGTTGAGAACCTCTGCTAAAGGAAAAACCTACACTTTTAAAGGGTTATAATGGTTTGTCTTACTCCCCTTTTTCCTTTGCCATTATGACAGCTATATACTACTTCCTTCAGTACAATACTGTACAACTACTGCTTAAGAGGGTGTAATAACACAGTCTGTACCAACACTGTTTTTACACAGACAGAGGGTTTGGAAGTAATCAATTAAATTTGAGACACTTATAGGAATTGTTAGTCAACTTTCAAGGCATAATTTCCTTCCAATGCTACAGAACAACTATCAGTTGTTAACCCATTAGTTGTTCCTTGGAAAACCTTTCAGCCTTTATTCACAGATCATAATGAAATGTACATTCTTTTTCAGTTTTTGGTAAACCCCTCTAGCAGTTTAACACTGATGTTTGTACTATTTCAGGTTATTCACTACACTGATTAAAATGTCAATAAAATAAGATATTCTAATACTTTTGACCAGTAGAGTAGAATATACAGCAATCAGCCATAACATTATGACCAGGTGAAGTGAATAACACTAATAAACTCGTTATCATGGCACCTGTCAGTGGGTATTAGGCAGCAAGTAAACATTTTGTCCTCAAAGTTGATGTGTTACAAGCAAGAAAAACGGGCAAGTGTAAGGATTTGATGGATAGCCGACTGGATCAGAGCATCTCCAAAACTGCAGCTCTTGTGGGCAGTTCCCAGTCTGCAGTGGTCAGTAGGCTTACCTATTAATAGTTGTCCAAAAAAGGAAAAGCGGTGAACCGGTGACAGGGTCATAGGCAGAGGTGGGTAAAAGTAAGAGTAAGAGTACTCTGCTGGGTTCACCCATTTTGGGATGTTTGCAGTTACAACCTAACTTACCTGCTAAGGGGAGTTCATTACTAACCAATGACCATAACTAGTCATTTTGTACTCTTTATTTTCATTTTATAGATTACTGTAAGTTATGAACTTCCTTTACTTTTTCATTTTGGTCTTAATGAGGAATTTCCCAAAATTTGTGAACCCAGCCGAACCCAGAAAATTACTCTTACTCTTACTTTCACCAACCTCTAGTCATGGGCAGCAAAGGCTCATATATAGCTGAAATTGCTCAACAACAAAAAAGTCACAGGCCGATTAATCATATGGGCAACTGGGCAAGTACCCATGGGCACTACAACTCTGGAGGAAACCAAGCAACCAATGCTTTTTTTTAAAGACGTAAAACAAGCACTGGACTCAAGTTAACTACTGCACAGTCCCACAAACTGTGCAATGACTGACTGCCCATGTCATCGCTGTAAATCCCTTCTAATCGCATTCTATAGAAAAGGCCAAACTTTTCAGAAATCCATTCCATGCTTTACTCTTTACACTACAGTAGCCTAGAATTGGATTTCAGTGTGAAAGAAGACGATGGATATGGATGTTAAATATCAGCTCGCTAGCTAGATAGCTATAGTTTAGTAAGTAATGAGAACTTTCTTTTCAACCAGATTAAACCAGTACACAGTGCAAAATGCAGCTAATGTTGTTCTGCAACCAGCCTACAGGTTTTTCTACTAGTCAACCAGGCCAGTGTTAACTAGCGCTATATTAGATTGTTTTAGCTTCAGTAATTTGTTCTTTCACATAATTGTCCTCCATTTGCAATAGCTAAATCTAATTTTATAATCATTAAGAGGAATAGAAATGAATTTGCCTAAAGATACGTTTCTGGAGCCATTATAAATCATTAGCAAACTGAACTGTAAGATACATCAGTATATATTCTGCACTACCTAATCACGAACACTGTAGATACTGTAGCTCTAAACTTCTCTGGAAATGTTCACTGTGTGTCTGCTGAATTTTTGGACCATTTCAGCAGTATGTCTGACCCATAATCAGGAGACTGTCAGTTTAGATTAAAGACCCCTCTAAACTTGTTTAAACAACTGTTAAGACTACTGAGCTGCAATCTGTTGTTCTTATGTCATTTAGATATCTTGCATTCAGTACATTAATTTTAACATTTTCCAAAATACAGATCAATGTACTTTCTATGTGCTCTTACAGTAGACCAACAAGCATGCATCCGTCTCAACTGATATTAGTAGCTATTGCCCACAGTGTCTGACACTAACAATCAGAAATTCAGCAGAGTGAGTCTGAGCCACAGACAGGTGATGGTCAGAGGGATGTGAGGGACAGTAGGGTGGATGTTGAGGTGAGTGGTAAAATAGATATGTTAGAATAGTTCTCTAAACCTGTTACTGGTGCTCTACAATCTCAGTAGCTTAATAACATTGTGTACGTTAATAACATTGTGTACGTTAATAACATTGTGTACGTTAATAACATTGTGTACGTTAATAACATTGTGTACGTTAATAACATTGTGTACGTTAATAACATTGTGTACGTTAATAACATTGTGTACGTTAATAACATTGTGTACGTTAATAACATTGTGTACGTTAATAACATTGTACGTGACTGGACCAAATATCTTTTCATGGGTGCTATCTGAAGTTGTTACTACTTTAGTCTTTCAAAATAGAGGTTGCAAACATGGTGCTGGAAAAGTGGAAGGAGGTCTTTGCTTTGTTTCTCACTTGCAGTTTTGTGATGACTTTATTAACCCACTGTGTGTGAGATTGTTGTCTCTGGCCGCACAATCGTGTGTAGATCCTTTGAATCAATAACGTCTTATAATGATTGTAACTTTGCTTCCCCATTGCTTTTAATCATGCATCACCACTGAATGTTTGTGATAGCTTACAAAAAGTGAGGATGGCTATTCACATTTTCGAAAACTTTGTTAACTATACGTTACTTTGCTGTGCTGTCAGTGACATTTAAATTGGTATAAAAATATCTTATAATGTTAATTAGGTTTGGTGCAGTGGGCTGGGGTGGCGTGGGGGGCACTTGAGCCACTGTTGCCCAGGGAAACCTTGAAGTCTTAATACATGCCTGGAAAAAGTGAATGCTGGTTCTGATAAGTGTCAGAATACAGAGTGCATCACAGTTTGTTGCGTATGGGGCTGCGTACAGTCAGGGTACCCATGTTGACCCCTGTCCACCAACAAAAGTGTCTACAATGGGCATGTGAGCATCAGAACTGGACCATGGAGCAATGGAAGAAGGTGGCCTGTTCTGATAATTCACATTTTCTTTTACAGCACGTGGATGGTTTGAGGAACACAACAATGAGTTCAAGGTGTTGACTTTGCCTTCAAATTCCCTATATCTCAATCCAATCAAGCAACTGTGGGATGTGCTGGACAAACAAGTCCGATCCATGGAGGCCCCACCTCGCAACTTACAGGACTTAAAGGATCTGCTGCTAATGTCTTGGTACCAGAAACCACAGCACCTCTTCAGAGATCTAGTGGAGTCCATGCCTTGACGGCTCTGGGCTGTTTTGCTGGCCAAAGGGGGACCTACACAATATTAATCAGGTGGTCATAATGTTATGGCTGATTGGTGTATAATAAACCAGATCTATGATCTGTTCTTAAGCACAACCCATCAGAGTGCCTGGACAAAGTGCTTAGCGATGGTGTATTGGCAATAAATCACAACTCCCTGAAATCCATTATTGCTCTCATAAAAAACTTCCCAACACATTCTTAACAAAAAAAAGAGATGCGTTGTCATACCCGTGCTATATGGTGTCATATTTCACAGCTATCAGCCAATCAGCATTAAGGATTCAAACCATCATGTTTACAAATATATAAACCCTGCTTGCCAAGACCTCTGATTATTAATATTCTTGATTTGACCGATAGCGTACCTGATCCCGCCCACGTTTATGACGACCGAGCGGTCATTCACATCCTGTCCCTCGTTAGGCCTCCGCAGCAGGCGCTGCCGCTTGAAAAACACGCCCTTCTTAGTGACAACCTCCTGCTGGTTCTCCAGGGGGAAGTGAAACGGTGTGAACTCTTTCTCTGTGCTGCCAGCTAGAAAGGCCACCTCCTGGTACATCCCTGCTGCTCCTCCTCTGGGAGGCCCAGAAGGTCCTGGTTGAGAGGAGAGGGCTGGTGGAGGGCAATTTCAGTGGCCGATCACGGCGTTGCCTGGGACTTCACTTGTCCATGAGCACTGCTGGTCTCTGTGAATGTAAAGCAGAGGAAATAAGGTTCAAAGGTTGGTGGAGATTGATAACTTTAGCAGGTTTGTTTCGAGGGTGAAAATGAGTGATGTCCATCGTGCTGTCACACCCAAGTTCTGAGGTGTCATCATCAAAAATCGCCTCGTTGCATCATTTTGCATTACAAAAACGGGTTGAATGAATCATGTTCTTCCATACCCAGGGTATTTTTTTGGGTGATTTATCAAGAACCCTCCCCCACCTTCCTATTGATGGCTCATTTTGTTACAGTTTTCAGACAGTCTATGTTGTGCTTTAAAGAATGCTATTGTATGCTGGATTGCAAAATTGCAGAAAACGAGCAAATACCTGTTATTCCATGATTTAGACAAACATTTGCACTACCAGGGTTACTTGGGCCAATAATATCTCAGAGATTGTTTTTAAAGGTCTACTCTATGTCTCTCGAGAATTTATGACAGCAGTTCAGGAATAGCTACCTGTACCCTTTGCAAAGGGCTTGCAATGTTTATTCTTGCTTTCATCCCAAAATCGCTGAGATGTGAAGTCAAGTAAGACTGAACGAGCCAACGAGAAAATGTTTAGATAAGTGTGGTTTATACAAAAAAGAATTCTGAAAATGTTTAAAGCTGGGATTTTCACACTGTCTAAAAACAAGCTAAAAAAACTAAATCAAAGGGAAAAGGTACTCAAAACAAGTGAAATTATCAGTCCATGCAGCAAGATAATTTCACTTGGCAATATTTCTTGAATTAAGGACTGTTAAATCTAGAAATAAGATTATAGTGTAAAGTTGAACAATTAAAATAAGAAATTAACTGTTAAATTATCTAACACTTTGTTTTTTTTTCTTTGTAAGAACCAAATAATTTGCAGTGCACTTCCAGCCATGAGTAAAGCTTTTGATTGGTTGGATGTTTTGCAACGTGCTGACACTCCACTGATTAACTGCAGATTCTTACCTCTACGTAAATATGTTTATAACATGAACTTCCCCAGGCTTCACATTGACGTACAGTCTGGTTTTCCACAAGGCTAATCACAACCCACCAACCCTTACGTCAACAGTATCCACGGAGAGAGGAATAAATCAAGTTGTTTTGTATTTAACGCATTACTGAAACCGAGAATTAGCTGCTCTGTAAAGGACTGCTTATCAAGGTTCACTAAATTACAATAAATACAGAGCAATTAACTGAATGTCAACAAAGAAAGGAACAAAGAGTAAAACTTACTGTGATTTATCTTTCATGGGCCATTGACTTTAAGACAACAGAAAAAAGGGCAATTAACTCTGCAGCAATAATTACTTGTTTTAATTTTATTCCAACATTGACTTTTTGCATCTGTAAAGTCACAGCATTTAGGTAACGAACTAACAAACCAGGTGTTAAGTTCAGTGCCTCTTACCAGCTGTAAAGCTTTTGTTCATCCTTCCTGTCAACTTCAGGCAGACAGAATGCAGTAGCAAGGGTTAATAATTAACGTAGAGCCCAGTGAACTACGCTCAGCCACAATCCTCCTCTTCAAGATGCAAACACTTTCATCAGTTAAATTTAAGAGAAGTCTTTCAAAAAAAATGTTCCGTCACTGACACTACAGCACACTGTGACTTTTGGACCATAAGAGGAAAACATTAATTTCTTACATGTTTATCAAGAATTTGCCCACAGTTATTCCATTAAAAAGTTCCTAAACTAAACTTCAGAGCCTTCATCAAATAATAATTTCCCATTTGAAATCATATGTCAATTACAATTGCACTAAGGTCCCACAGACCAGAGTGTTTTTTGTGAGATATGGATTAGGATGTATTTTCGAAATGGCTGCAGCTATATGGGTGAAAACATTTCAGTCCCATTTCGTGTAACTAAAGTAGTGTTTTGAGAGCTGCTGGCCTAATGACAGCCTAACGAGGAATAGATGAGACTTAACAGATGAGAACGATTTTATTGTAGATACAATTGACTGCTGCTGTGACATGGCAAAAAAAGAGGCAGACAAAGGTGACATCAGGACAGAATGCATTAACAGTTATTTGTATGCATCAAAGACAATTGGATTCAGAAGGCTTCGAGAAATGTGAAGGTTATGACATGGTTATCCATCACCTACTGATTAAACACAGTGAAATGTGTCAGTGCCTGGCTGAATTGGCTCAGTAACGCTTTTTTAACACGTATACTGATGTGACACCTAAAATAAGTTCCAGATAAAATGTTGTATCGTCTGAGGTTTTATCTTAGTCGTTTCTGTTTTATTTTACATAATGTGCGGACTGGGGCTCCGTGTGTAGTTGGTTAAATTGTTGATTTACAGGACACCAATTTTTAAGGAAGGTTGTCCATTTTGTGCATAGAAATGGAATAATTAGAAATGCCATACCAATTCAAAACAATGTAGCAGAATGGTAAGACCGGCAGCCATTTCGTTGTGTACTAATCAAATGACTAAGCAAAACAGTTCAATGAGGTTTCTATTCATTCCATTTCTATGGTTGTGTATACAGTATGGTAGATGGTCATTAATTATCAGTCAGAATGGCATCTACTCTAGCTTAATCCCTACAATAAGTTATCATGGCCAACTTTTTACCTCCCAAGATGTAATTTAAATTTAAACGCAGACCTCATTAGCAATTAATTAAAGTGTTGGCAATGTTTTGAATGTCACTTATTTCTTCGACAGCACAATGCAAGGGAATCATGTCCTTATTTTCAGTTAGCAGACTAAATTACTTCTGCTTGCAGACACTGCTGTCCGGCCATAAAAAAGAACAAATAGCAAACTTTACTTGTGTAGCCAAAAGGGTAATCAATTACGGTATAATTATGAACATTTGCAAAACTCCAAACTGAGTAGCAGCATGGGACAGAACCAATTACATCTTTATTAGAGGAAGAAATAGCCAATAGGAAACCTAAAGGATAGAGATTTGCCATTTACTGTGGTCATAGAACCAAAGAAGCCATGTTCAAACACAAGGTCACTAACAAATGCTTAGACATTAGCCTGGTGCCGTATCTATGTGTGCCATCTTAAAATGTTGACAGACGTTCAAACCATATGGATGATAAGCTATTTCATACACCAAATAGACTACAAGATCCTTCTCCACCTTGTCCTGTGTGTAGTGTGTTGTAGAATCGTAATCATAGCCCTATGTCTACTACCAGCAGCATAGAGCCCTGTATTGCACTGCTGGTTTGCTTCTAAAGCTGAGCAGGGTTGGGCCTGATTAGTCACTGGATGGGAGACCAGTGCTGCCGGAAGTGGTGTTGGAGGGCCAGTAGGGGGCACTCTTCCCTCTGGTCTAAAGAACATTCCCAATGCCCCAGGGTAGTGATGGGGACATCTGCCCTGCGTAGGGTGCCGTCTTTCGGATGGGACGTTAAACGGGTGTCCTGACTCTCTGTGGTCATTAAAAATCCCATGGCACTTATCGTAAGAGTAGGGGTGTTAACCCCGGTGTCATGGCCAAATTCCCAACCAGGCCTCTCACTTCTATCATGGCCACCTAATAATCCCCCTCCTTCCTAATTGGCATATACAACTACTCACCTGTCCACCTGATAGCTGATGTGTGGTGAGCGTTCTGGTGCAAAATGGCTGCCGTGCATCACCCAGGTGGGTGCTACACATTGGTGGTGGATGAGGTGGGCTTTCCCCCTTACTGTGTAAAGCGCTTTGAGTTCTTTGGAAGAAAAGCGCTATATAAGTTGAATGCATTACATTACTGTATGTACTATGTCTGTCTATAACCTGCCATAGTAGAGTGATTTGGGATTTCATTTCCATGACAGTGTTCTGTAACAGTGCTCTGAGGGTTTGGGGAAGAAGCCAATATCCATGTTTGAATTGCTAAAACAGATTAATACCTGCAGAGATAAGTGAAGCACGGCTGTCACGCTGCTCTTTCATTCATGGCAAGCTGTTCTAACATTGTGGAATTGATTATTCCCAATTCAGTCTCAGTGTTCCTGGTGTGTTGGACTGCACTACTGAAAAACATAGTCTACTTTATTCCACCCCCTTAATCAAATCCACACGTCACTGACGTAAACATTCTGACAGCTCAGAGACAGGCTAACGGAGTAACTCTGGATTCAAAATTAAAACCAGAAATCCATTATAATTGTTTAATTCAAAAATTACATTTAGCATATTATAAAAAGAGCTATATTCCAAAATGCATCTCCTGCCTCATGGGGTTATATAAATGACTGATTTATGGCTGCTGAATTATTTTGACCTATTTTTGGGAGCACTTTAGTAAACGCAATTATAAAATGCACCAGGGGAAAAGTAAAATAAAGAAACCAAATCTAGGAGGTATTCTAAAACTTGACATGTCCAATGTGAGCTGTTTAGTCAAGACGAATAGGATGAACTTAGCATCACCTTTGACCTGTAACTGTTCTTTACCTGCTGCAGTAGGTGTCTGGGGAAGGTAGCTGCGGAATATGTAAATGTTATCAAAGCCTGCTTGTTGCATAGGATAGCTTGTCCTTACAGCCGTAGACCATATACCATATACTGTATAAAGATAGTCGTATGTACCAATTCAAGGGATTTGTGCCCCATGATGGCTTTTAAACATTTTTTTAAAATATAGCTTGTATTCAATTAGAGAGAAATTACACCTTAATGGGGTTGATTAGTTTAAAAATGTGTATTTTTGTAATTTCTTAAGGGCTTTGGAAAATAAAAGGCACAGTATTGGATACACAGCCCTGGTAAAGAAGTATAGAGGCTGTTTGATGCCAGTGATGTACAGTAGCCCCACTGGTTCCTGTAAAGGCAGTAACGCATGAGCATAAAAAGTTAACCATAACACTTTCATACAAGTCACAGTTTATCTATACAATTGTATTTTACACCTACCAAGGCTGCTTTTCAATTAGTAGACCAATATGACATGTGGGGACAATAGTGTCTGTCCATCATATCACATGCCCCTCTTCCCTTAAAAATAATCACATTTCCATGTATTTTCCTGTGTTAAATGGACTAGCTGTTTATCGTTTCAGGACATACAGCCTCATCACTAAACTTGTAGTCCCAGACAGTCCTGTCCACACAATATTAATGAAGGGAGAAGGCTGTAGATTATACAGACCTATACATACAAAATCTATTCAGACAGTTAACGGAGAGCCATTTCAATGGGTAGAAGTAGTTTGAAAAGGGTGTATATCGTATTGACTTGCATGGAACTCAAACAAGTATTGACTGTTCATCTAAAAGCAAATAGACTGTATGGTGACTCTTCTGATAAGGGTGCATGATAGATTCAAAATAAATCCGAGATCGTAGACTTCAGTAGCATAGTGAGGAAAGCTCCTTTCCATTGCGTGTTATAAATTGTAGCACCACAATTATTGATTATCCAGAACGTGGATTAAGCCTACTCGGCCAAAGATTATACTCCGATGTCATAAAGACTACATTAAATAGTCTATTTGACAACTTTCCCCTCACGATTGTTAGATTTTGCACATCTTGCAAAAAACAACGCTGCTGTGAAAAAAACACCGCTGGACAAAGTCATCATTGTGAGGGAGGTTTAAGTTTGAATTACAATTTCTTTCACACAACATGCATTGTGATTAACAGTGATCTAGTCCATTTACCCAACATCTGAAAACATTTTATGCTACTACTGCCTAAGAATCCAGACTAAATATTTTTCTAAATATATTTAGGCTACAATGATATTCAGGACGATCACACTTACCCTCTGGGTATGGATTTTGTCCATCTGCAGAGAACTTCCCACATTTCCAAGAGCAGTTATGAAAGCGCAAAGCGCATGATGCTCAATATAAAATACATAGTACTCTAACGGACTCCGTCCTTTATATAAATAGTTCTCCTGACATAAGTGATATCATACAAGGGCAGGTGTAATCAATCCCAGGTAACGTCACGTGCTTTACTCCCGAACCATAACCGATGGAGCAAGTTCGAAGACTTGGAAGGCTAAACTTGCTGCGCACCCACATAGGCAGAATGAAGAACCAAATCGAACCACCGAATATGCTGGTACTTTGATTGTTTAGAATCGAATGAAATGTAATTATTAATTCCAAATTAACTAAAATATAACCAACAACAGTTTGAAAAAACGACGCAGATTTGAGAAGAGCCCAGCGTGAATGAATGGGTGTTGCCGCTCTGTGATAATCCCAATTTGTGCGCTTCGTTCTGTCTCTGTCTCTGACTCGCACTGCTTTCTGACTTCACTCCTGCCTACAACAGCCAAATCAAGTAGCTGACATTATGATTCATAATGGGGGAAAAACGACTTTGAGCCACACACCGGGTAATGAATGCGTGCAAATAAATTAAAGCTTTCTGAGTTATCGAAGATCGATCGATAATCACACTTTCTTCAACTTATATAGCCTATTGCATATGCATAGGCTATTATTCGGTGTCGGTCCGACGTTAGACTTTGGCCTATGAAAAAAAACGTTTTAGAGTTGTAGAGAATTGAGGGAAGGTGATTGAGGATGGTGAAAACAGGAAATAATCTGGTGTAAGGGGGGTGGGGAGACAATGTATAGGCAGCTAATGTGGTCTCACCAAATGATAAGAACAATTTGCTAAAACATATAATGTGCCTTTTTCCCTGTTTCAAAAATGTCCTTACTTCTGAGTTGTGGTCGTTTCACCTATAGTTTCTCTATATGCACACTCACTGTAAGTCGCTCTGGATAAGTGCGTCTGGTAAATGACTAACATGTAAAAATTTAATGAAAATGCCTGGATCAGATGTAGTATATACAAAATGAGCAGAAAGACGACACAATGACATAAATAGACTGACCTTGGACACATGGAATTTTACCTTTTGGAATTTTGCAGTGGTTTAAATAAGATAATGTAGGCCTACCTTGAAGTCGGTCTATAGTACAATACACCTCACAGGAACATCCAAATGTGTTCTTTTTTTAGGTTTACCCTGGTGATTACACTGCTGGTGATCTCATCATGTACCCAAAAACAGAAAATCAATTAGTCTTGAGAGACAAAAAAATCTACTGAACATATCATTATGAAATATGTCATATATTCCTTGCTAACAATCCCTCAGCAAGCCAAATCACCAGTTGAAATCGTTATCATGATCTTTTTCCATGTCACACAGAGTCATATGTTACCAAATGTCAGCAGTCGATGCATGAAAATATTCACAGTAATCCACTAGAGGATGACTAGGACTTGTTATCGACAAACTTGCATATAAACAGGTTTGCAGGGTTCGCAATTACTTATGACTCTTGGGGGGGGGGGG
>JACXGM010005556.1:0-14780 GCA_016801145.1 Umbra pygmaea | reverse complement strand
TGAGGAGCTCAAAGAAGTAGTTGTTTTGTTAAATTGTATTTATGTTTATCAGGCATCTCCAACCCTGGTCCTGGAAAGCTACTGTCACAATTGGTTTCACTCCCTAATTTAGCACACATGATTCTAATTACTAGATGGTTGATAAGCTGAATGGGGCTACATTATGTGTGGTTGGAGTGAAAACCTACAGAATGGTATAGAACCAGGGTTGGAGACCTGAAGTATATCAATTGTAATATTGAGTTTCAAACTTTACTTGGTCATTACACAGAGTCATTCTTTGGTGTACTGTTTACATGTACAGACCTGTATTTACAGGTTTGATTTTTGATCGTATTTTTCCTTTAATATATTATTGCTTATTCATATTCAGCACATACGTTTCTTTGTTTCTTTATACTATTACTGTATTGCTGTTGCCGTTGCACAAGATTTTCACAGTACTTGCAACTTCATCAGATTTTCTGTGCATATGATTATACATTTGAACTTGAACTTTAAGTTATGCATTTAAAATAAAAATACAGATACAGTATGCTGTATAAACCTTATCTACAGACCAGGGACTCACCATACAGAGTAATGCAGAATTTGAGACAGCCGGGCAGCCTAACAGGTCAGTCAATCCCTGAGATGCCAAGGTGATCTGACGGACTGCCCTTGAGCAATGGACTTACTCTAATAGCTTAAGGGCTGATGTCAATAATGTTTGATCGTTGGTGTCTCAAGGGGAGAGGTATTTGAATGTCTGTGTGTATGTGTGTGCACCAGATATTTGACCTTTGTTATAGTGTCTGGCACAACATCAATACGACCCATAAATAAGAGTCATCTGCGTCACAAGGCTGTAATTGCTTCATTTGTTAAATGGATGATGAAACAAAGCAAACATGGTAATGATGTCATTTCAGATGATTGACCTCTATAGGTGAACATTCAGTTAGAGGTATGACATTACAGCTCTATTAACATTTGTACATTGATACTGTTATTCACAAGTACACCATCTGGAGTGGAAAAGGTACCTTGTTGTTGGTGAGTGACTTTCCTGTCAATAAATATTCTATTAAAGACAAGTATGTAAATAGATCATTTGGACCTCATGTTTTTCCTGATAATGTGACCAATGTAAAACCCTGGGGACATGGAGTACTACATCTTTTCTATTCTTCCTGGTAGTTTATTGCATTAACTCAGTTTCCTAGATCTAAATCAGTGTCCAAACAGAAGGATATATGAAAAATAGCATTACTCTGGTACCCAAAGCCTTGAGTCGAAGATTACTGTTGTGAAGTCATGAGCCAGCAAGTGAAATGTCGAATCTCTGACCTCCAGAGGATGAGCTAGGATTCTGAACTTCCAATCAGTGGGTAATTAATGCTAATTTACTGTCAATATCCCTATGACTTCACTATGACTAATGACCCAACAGCTTGTTGTGACAGAAGGATGGCTCAGCTTGTGATGTCATGCATCTTCAACTGAAGATTAGAGACCCAATGGGGGCGTCAGATGTCTCAGCGGTTAGGGACTTGTAGTCGGAAGGATGCCGGTTTGATTCCAGATTGTTCCAAATGTTGTTGTGTCCTTGAGCAAGGCACTCAAAACTAAATTGCTTCAGGGATATGTCCCTGTACTCATAAATGACTCAAATGTGAACAGCATAAATCCACATGGTGTAGACTACAAAGTTTTATATGTTGTCATTTTAGTCAAATCTTTTTCTTTCTTTCTTTCTTTCTTTCTTTCTTTCTTTCTTTCTTTCTTTCTTTCTTTCTTTCTTTCTTTCTTTTTTCTTTCTTTCTTTCTTTCTTATGTTTTCTGTGTGACAGGTTGATGTTGTTGATTACCCTATTAGAGACTGTGTATCAAAGGTCTGAGGTGGTTTTTGGGTTATAAATGTTTGTAATGGGGCCCAGGTACTCCAGTGAGGAGAGAGGGAATTATGTTTTGATACATTAAACAGGCTAACTGGCAGTTTGGTTGGACAAGGAGAAATCAAGTTTGAGGTATGGAGTTGGTAGACCCCCTGTTATTTTTAAAGGGGATGGCCTCTGCACGTTTTAGGGTGGGATTGGTTTTTAAACGCTAACTAATCATGTAGAGTGATTTCAATTCATTTGGGGAATTGGTGGAGCTGTTTGTGTAGTGGGGCATGAGGGGGTTAAGGTCCTGCTTTGATGTACAGTTTTTTTTGTTATGACTGTGTTATGGTGTGGTGTCCTGCGTTTACAGTTTTATGTCCAATGGGCTGTGTTTCGTTCAGTGTGGTGATGTATATTGCATATGCTGTGTTTTTTGTTGTTGTTGCGGTGTGTGTTATATAGTGTCATGTGTTTTGTTTGGGGCTGGTCATTTTGTGGGTAGGTCCTGGAGCAATACAACCATGTGTGTTGGGGGGGGTAGGGCTGTTTTTTAGTGTGCTATAGTTTGTCTTAATAAAGACAGAAAAAAAACTCAAACACTTTCTTTGTTTCTGTTATTTGTTCTCTCTTACATTATTTCTATCTGTCTTGAGTTTCAACTTACAGACAGTTGTTCACAGTAGGCTATACTTTTTCATGAAGTACATACTGTAATAATTGAAATACATTTCTACCATGAAAATAACATAATCCAGTACATAATCCAGTGGATACCTTTTACAGTTTAACTTGTTTTTGAGTAGATCTACTTTTAATAAAATATGAAATTGTGTGACATGATTGCATTTTAGAACAACTCTCCCCTTTGCAACTGCTTGGCATCCATTTGTCAGCAACATGTGTTGTGCTGGGAAAACAAAACATTATATGATATTATATTCCTAAAAAAGACAGGACAGGTGCACACAGCATGCAGAGTAAACTCCCCAGACACTGGAAGAGTTAGAGTAACTGTCTTTGTCAAGGAAGGACAGAATGACAGATTTCTCACTTTTCAGCTCATGAAGTTGATCCAGCGATTGTTCTGTTACTGGTCAAACGCTCGGACCTCTTGAGTGTAGACCACCTGCCACCCCGAGAAACTGTGCCTTCAGAGAAAAAATTAATTCCGTTCTAGAAAGAAATGATGCCTGAAAAGGACCTTTCAAACACTATTAGTTATAATAATCATTTATAATTAAACAATATCTAATTTTTTAAGTTTGGCTAAAGATTATTAAGATTAACTTCTTCATAATGTCACTTTTTTCTTGCAACTCATGTCTCTTCTGGGTTAGAGAGTTACAGTTATTGTTTCCTTAAAGACAATTTACCTTCGGTTTGCTTTGAGTTGTGAGAAGACACAAAAAAAACTATTGAATATCAATCAGTTAAATATGCTTTCATGCCCTCAGGAGTGCTTCCCGATTTTCTCTCTTTCTACCAAACTGTATAAGAAAACAAAAAATCAGCAGAAAGTTTCCAGAAACGGTATTACCCTGTCGAAGATGAGTATACATGCATTACATTACAGTGCTATTAAACAGCCCCTGGTGTTTGGGACATTGATGAATTGTGTTTAGAATGTGCAGCATCAGCCGAGAGCAGGTACAACATCAACTGTGTTTCTTCTATCTCCGTCTCCACTACCCCTGTCCAATGAACCCCTCTGAGAGCTCCACTGACTTGATAAGGGTGTTCTGAGTAATGAGTTTTTTAACCCATGACTATGTTTAAACACTCACGGTTTGTTTGTAGAGTAAGGATGGAGGAGGATGACGAGGCCGAAAGGGAAAATTAGGTACAGACAACCAGAGCCCTGAAGAGGAAAAAGCTCAGTCGGGATAAACAGGATAAAAGAGTGTGCTGTGAGTTCTAAATAACACCCTAGTTACTATATAGTGTGAAATGTTTGACCAAACAGCCAATTTATTGCAAACCTTTCGGAAATCAATGACACACAGGAGGTGGGCAGTTTAAACCTTTAGAATATTTATTAGAATGAAACCACAGATTGCTTTCCTACAGTGCAGTGGCATGCCTTCCAGACCTGCTTCAAATTACATTTCCAATGCTGTTTGGACTACCGTCTTAAACCCAGAAGTAGTTAGTTTTGAATGGTTACATCAAGGAGGGATTCGATCTAAAAACATAGAAAATTTGTCAAAAAATTTGTCAAAAGATCACTGTCAATAGATCACTGCTAGTTGCACTGCTACTCAAACATATTATGACCACATTATCAGTGTTACTATAGTGCTTTTCACCCAAATTATACCTGACAAACAGACAGAGGTCCAGAGCAGAGATGACACCGTAAAGCAGTTAATACAAGTCCACAAAGATCAACATGTTATGCACTGGTATGACACTTTTGATTTCAGAGTGGATGTAAGAAGTCAGGTTTGTGAAGACCACCGATCATGGAGTTGTATGATCTGGAATGGGTTGTGGAGACGACATGGAAACATCTCTGAGGTGGAAGAATTTTCAGGAGTGGTAAGCCGGAAGGCAGACAGGAATACAATTTTAATGATCGGTAAGAGACAATTGATTTGAACCTGTGATATAGTGAATCAAAATGGTAGTATAGCTACTGTACATGTGAACATCAACAGCTCACATTGGCCAAGTGCTGCCTGGGTTAAGGGGATAGATCATTTGGATTACGTAGCTTGCCACATTACTCTCCAGCAACTCCTTGTGTACCAGCACTAAATCACATGAAATACGTTCTGAGGGAACTATTTTGTAAAACCGAAATATGTGAAATATGAACGTATGAGAGGGTCAATTACGTTTGTAGGGAACTAAATTGAACACTCGAATAACGTTAAATATGAACATAAGAAGATCATGACATAGCATGTAAATAGCGTAGTTTTTGCTAGGGTGGCGGACGGGGACAGTGTATGGGCATATAAATCTGCGACTTGCATCCCATTGTTCGCGAGTTCAAATCCAGTCGGACACATTGTGTGTGTTTTGTTCTACATTGCTTGCGTCACGCAGACACGCGATTGTCGGGTGGCGGACGGGGACGGTGGATTGGCGTATAAATCTGCGACTTGTATCCCAGTGTTTGCGAGTTCAAATCCAGTCGGACATATTGTGTGTGTTTTGTTCTACATTGCTTGCGTCATGCAGACACGCGATTGTCGGTTTTTGTAATTTTAACCCTAACCTTAATTCTAACCTTAACCTCAGTACCGTCATATCTAACCTTAACCCTTAGTAACCTCATGCCTTACCTTAACGTTAGTATCCTACTATCTAACCTTAACTGTGAATTTTGCAATATAATTTCGAACATATGGAATGTATGGAATGTGTGGAATGTTCTCGCATAAATCTGCTAAACGAAATGTACCGGAGCAACCTAATTGAAGTACAAAAATAACGAAACGTGCAGTTCCAATGTTAAAAAAAATATGTTCGCATATAACGTAATTCAGGTTTTCAAAATAGTTTCCTGAGAACGTAATTTGGGAGAAATTCTGAGATTTACGGTTGCAGCGTACAGATAGGGCACCTGTAAATTAAATCGCAGAAGTGTAGTTGGTGAACGTGTAATGCTTCTGCATGTGTATTGACTAAAGGCTTTCGTGTTGAACTAGCAATGTGATTCGGACACCTCTGTGACTTGGTTGGATGAACCATGTGAGCGTCCTTCACCATCCCACAACTTTCCAAGGAGCTGCTGACAAGGCAGGATTAGGGGGAATTATACAAGACCAATTGGGTGGGGAGTAGTATTAGTCCCAAAAAAAGTGAACATCAACATGTATAGCCTATTCACTGCTCAAATGTACCTATGCTATTTGATACGCACCCCACCTGCTCATTTATAATACTATGAAGATTTTGTGTATGATGTGATCTACCATTAGATGCATAATTACAAGTAATGTTGTGAGTGTAAATGTTAGCAAATAAAAGTGACTCTTATTTGGTTGAATGTATTACAGTGTACAAAGTAATTAATCACAGTATTTGCAATAATGTTCAGTATATTAGCAGCACTACTAATTTGGGTCACAAAGCAAAACCAGTTAATAAACGATCTACTCTGTTGTGTCTGGTTGTCTCACACACAGTTTTTCCTAAAGTTGACTCTTTATAACTAAAAGCGTAAAACGCTAAATCCATATTTTCTTCTGAAGAAAATCTAAAGCTTATTGTTTCCCCCTTCATTAGAATAATAATACTTCATCTGTAAGAGCATGGTGAGAAACCGTCACTTAAAGCAGCATTCAACTTAATCATTACGATATAATGATTCATAATAGTCACATCCATTTGAATAAAGTGCCCATTCAGGGTGTAGCGCGTAATGTAGGTCTGAATCATATAACTTTTCTTCTTTTCAATTGTTCTCCTTTGAAATGTCACCTACGTAATGACTCGGGGCTGGGAGCGTATTCAGCAGGGATTCATCACAGTCAGACCTTGGACGAGCGACTGAGTGGAGCGGAGAAGAGAAATGTTGATTTCTGCTCTTTGCTCAAGGTCTGTCTGCCGCGAGAGAAATGAAACGGCGCGGATAGAACAGAAACATGATTGACAGGTTCTAAGTCAACTGAATTTGTCATATAAAAACTCTTCTCCTCATAGAAAGAAATGAAAGAAGAATGGGATGTTATTTATTTCCTCCTGTAAATCAAATGATTTAGTCCAAATACAGTATAGTGGTGTTCTGTTGTAGAGCTAGCCTGGATTCTGGTCTGTCAAAGGGGCTGAACACTGGACTATCAACAGACTGTAAAAACTATCTTACAAACAATATACAGTGGGGAGAACAAGTGATTGATACACTGCCGATTTTGCAGGTTTTCCGTCTCTTACAGTTGAAGTGTACCTATGATAAAAATGACAGAACTCTACATGCTTTGTTTGTAGGAAAACCCACAAAATTGGCAGTGTATAAAATACGTGTTCTCCCCACTATAGTTAAGTAGATATAACTTTTTTGTGTGTTCATTTAAAAAAAATTACAGTATAAATCATTGAAATTCCAGCAAACACAGAACGTTCCCCTTACGTTCCAGTACGGTTCCCATTTGGTTATTTTTTTGGGCACCAAACAAGAACGTTCTAGGAACGTTCCCTGTAGGTTATTTTTAGGTTTCATTTTATAACCTAAGAAGAACGTTCTGGGAATGTTCCCTGTAGGTTATTTTTAGGTTCTATTTTTATAACCTTAAGGGAACATTCTATTTATGTTAAGAAAACTTTCCTGGGTCACCAACAGGGAACGTTCTGGGAACCAAAAACTAACGTTCCCAGAAAATAAAATTGTTAGCTGGGATAGAACGCACACCCATTATTGAGTGTAAGTATGTTGCTTGATTTTCTTGGGGTCAATTTCACAACACAGTAGTTTTCTACAAGTGCAGTACTTTTTAGTATATATTTTTACTGAGCACAGGAACAGATCACATCAGGAAATTCTCACTTTTTCAAATGTATTCCATATTGTCACACCTAAGAATGTACTGTCAGAAAGTACTGTAAAAAATTGAAGCTAAAGGCATTATTTCCTTCATTTAAATTGCTATGGGTCTACAGTTTTTTTTCTAGATAACTGAATTGTTATGTACATTCTTCATTTTCAGCACACAGAAGATAATAATATATTCCTATAATCGCAGCTTCAATGATTAAACCTCCCATCATGTGTGTCTGCATCTGCCTCCTGATTCGTTCTGTCAGACAGGAAATCCTGTGTAATAGTAAAGAGAGAGAGAGAGAGAGAGAGACGGGTGCTGAGATGGAGAAGGAAAGTTGACAAGTATATACAGTAAATCTATATGAAGGTGAAGATATATTGGATGCCTATCAGAACCATAACCCAGTAGATTGCTTTTGATATCACATCAAGCACAAGCTTTATCTTTGGTGGGCAAATCAGTGATATTGCTGAGAGGAATCCCAACACACTACCAGCCAAAAAAAGGGACAATTAATCTGTAATTGAATTGTAATGTCCAACTTTATTTACAGTGACATTTTTACAAAAAAATGAATACTCTATATTTACAACTTGTAATTCCATGACAGTAACCTGCTGTGGTTTTGACCCTTCACTCCACAAAAACACAGTCACAGAAATGGAATAGGTTTGTCAGGGAGGACCTTTGTCTTCCTCGTCCACAAGCAACATCATAATGTTTAAAGTGCATCGCATTCAACGCCCAATCAGGAAAAGCTAATGGTGAAAACACCTAGAGAACAGAGAGTTGACACACGTCACCTCCAGTCCATATATAGAGTGTGTAATAGTCTTTCTCATGGTTCTTATGACATGTCTCATAAACAGGGAAGGCTGCAGATGTCAGTGTGCCCTTTATTTCACTTCCATTTTCATCTTTCTTGCTCTCTCTCTCATTTCTCTTCTGCATGTCTTTCTGTCAGCCCATCCATTCCATCGTTTCCTCACTGTATTGCATGGGGTTGTTAGGATGTGTCTAAGTGTCACAACAGCTCACCTACACTACAGCTACACCTCCTACGTTTTCATATGAGGTTCAGTCTACAAGCAAAGGCTGGTGTGGTTTGCCACGAAAATGGGCAAGCCAACATAATTAGGAGGGTGTTAAATGATCTCTCACATTTAAACATTATGGTTATAATTGAAGATTTTATTAATACAATTAATTAATTCTGTGTGCTGTAAAATATTACTATCTGTGGGCTGTAGAATAGATTATTATTACTACTAACTTTTTGATTAAATAATTGATCAATACTCATTTTTAAATATGGAGATTTTTTATATATTATAATTACTTTAATAAATACATTTTAAGTATATTTTTATTAAATGTGAGCTCAGGCATGATTCTGAGTGTAGGTGCAAGTCTGTCTTAAAAATACACTGTATTTAGAGTGTCTGTGAAATACTCCCCTTTGGTTTGGAGCAAGGTCATGCCTGGTGGAGATGGACAGTTTTTCCCAGAAGAGAGATTACGATAAAAGTTGTTTATGTTGTAGAATAGAATAATACAGGGACAATATAACCAATTTTCAAAAAACATTATTATTTTGTCCATAATATGCATTTGTGGCTAGTTAAACATTGTTAAATGTTGATTTTGCTACACAATTGTCTTTATTTTGTATTTTTTAAGTAGATCTTTTCAACTAGTGTCGCGAGCACCAAGCACAATGCCTGACGTCAAAATGACGTAGATTTTGCTGGCGCGCGGTGATTTCGAGCGCGCGAGCCAAGGGGGCGCACCACTCTTTTTTTTCAGTGGCACGCGACAAAACGGATACAGGAAGCATGGATGAGTTTGAGTGCACAGTAAATGATTCATAATAACACAGTTAATGGTTCATAATAAAACTGTAAATGGTTCATAACAACACAGTTAAGATAATCTTAGCCACTGTTGACATTAACGTCAATGCTGCTGCCAGTTCTGCCATCGTTTACCTTTTTCTTCTTCTTCTAGACTGTGAAAATATCAAAGTCGGTAGCCTCTCCTCAGTTGCGACACCTCTGTTCAGGAGAAGACTGCAACTTGTGTCGCGAGCACCACGCATGAGTCAGGCGTGATTCTAGCGGGGGGGGGGCACTCACGTTTGCTTGGCAACCCTATATTATGTCCGCAACACAAACTCTGATTCTACCTTTCAAAACAATAGCGCTCGTAATTCATGAAAAAAATAATTGTTAATAATTTGCATAGATAGTTGGTGGGTCTATGGTCATGTATTGCTAAAATTAGTCTGTTGTTGGACGCTAGCGAATGTTTTTCAAATGTATGATGTTTTCACAAGAAAATATGCTAACTATAGTGTCATAACCACGCGACTTACTGTCGCACAGTGGAGAAATTATCGTAAAATCCAGGGGCCTCATGTATAAAAGATTGCGCAGCTTACATACCAGAAGATGGCGTACGGTCAAAACTGGAAAAGTACGTACGCACCGAAAAATTCACATGTATAACACCGGTCGTAAGCCAGGTCCTGCGCACCTTTCCTTTATAAATCACAATCAACGTGAGATTGACCGCATGTGAACGAGCCACTGATCCCGCCTTGCCTCCTCCCCTAAATTAATATGCAGATGCAGGCCTTGCGGCTTTACTTTTTTCCACAAATGCAAAAATCTCATAAGATAAATTAATTTTGCACATTTGAATTAATATGTATTAATCCCAGGCCAAGAAGATAATACTACCATTTTCTCTAGAGCTACTGTTAGCCAGTCTACAGACAATTGTAATGCTATAGCATCTCGCCTGCTGTCCGGCCCGGTATAATTCGCATTCTAACAATAATATGCCTATTTGAACAAAATTGGAATTGTTTTCTAAAATGTTATATTTACATAATCTAAATAATTACGTAGCCTATATCACCTTGAATTTACCCTAAGGTCAATATCCGATCATTGCAAAATTTTTTTAAACGTCCTGACATGCCATTCAAACCTGCATTAAACCTACATTTCTTTTGTTTTCCATTTTCAAAACAGCTGAAGTCACAATCATATTTTGCAACTTTAGATCTTCCCTCTTTATATGTTTTACCATTATGCTAAATATTAATCTCTAACATACTACAAGAACTGTTCGCGTCAGGTGAGAATTTGATAATGCGGCTCGTTGGGAGAATATCAATCTCATATTGGTGTTCTTTAGATGTGGAGAAGTAAAAATATATATTATTTTTTATATTTAATCTTTTCATCAATCATTATGAACTGCTTTATCTTGTTTTTAAACATATAGGCTACGTTAGTAAACAATGTTGTATGCAAGTTATGTTTTACTGACCATCGTCCCGTAAACGTCCCAAAGTCGGTTATGAACCGTCCCAGACATATTTTTATACTAGCTATATAAAGCGGGACGCCTTGTATTTCGAGCCCTGGCCGAAGCAGCCATTGCGCATCAAGTATAACATCATCTTTTAAAGGCTACACCTAATTTCCCAGACCTTGATCACTTATTTACACATAATCCACAAGATCAATTGAGCTTCACACGTGAGTGATTTTGCCCACTTGTTACTGCGTTTCATCCTTGGGAGGTGGATCGGTGCGTCATGCCTCCTGTGCGTTATGGATGAGCCAGAGTCAGGCTCACAGAGACAATTGTATTTTCTGATGCCAATCTTGTAGTTGCACAGCACAGCGAGTATATATTTCATCTGTGGTAAGTAATCTGTGCTGCGTGCAATATTAACCATAGGCTATACTGAGGTTGACATACATTTTCTGAATGATTTTGTTGTTCGTTTGACAACCTCAAGTAGGCTATAACAGAAGTGGTGGCAGATTAAGGTAGGCCCTAATAGCATTTCCCGTTTGGGTTTTGGCATTTTAATGTGAGTCATCCACATCAATGATCAAACTTTTATTAGTGGATGTAATTATGTTTTTAGAATAGTCAACGTCATAGACGTATGACAGTAACTGTAGTGGAAACTTTATTTATGTTTGTGAGTTATGTCACTTTTCAGTTAGAATTTGTCCCGTTACAGAGCAAGACAAGACTTTGCATACGCCCCGCACATTCTCACGTCTGCTCAAAAGTTTCAGTGACAGCCCGCATATTCTCACGTCAAGTAAATTTTTATACATTACACCGTGTGCACGGAAACCAGCGTACGCAAGCTTTTTGTGCGTACGCAAGGTTTATACATGAGGCCCCTGGAGAAGCTCGCAGGCAATCGGGGGACGTGGAGGCATACAGTCAAAATCACAAACAAATTTATCAGAAAACTTACCAAAAGTTGCTCCTGCTACTACGCTGATGGACAACTCCTACTCATGCTCTCCTTTTTCACAAGAGGCAAGATTCAGAATGATTCAGATTTCTCTTGGCACGGCTAAGATAAGAATTTTAACTTTCAGAGCTGTTGCTCATGTCACATCCACGTCATCATGTTCAGCTTGAGGCTGCGCAGTATGCTCGGCTATCACCAAAAAAGTGCTTCTAATTGACTTCACTTTCTCTCCATAGGAATGAATGGCAAGGTTTTGTCCATCTTGTATACTGTCATTGGCATCCGTGAATATACCAAGGGGGAAGGCTTAGACCCGGAAGTTGAAATAGCCCTGGGTGGATTCTGATGCTACCTGGCTACCACTTTACGTTAGCATTCCATTCATTTTAGGGGTCACTTTGACAGCAAAATAAATTTACATCAGAAGCGTTTAAAGACTCTATTTGTCTATTGTTTATTTCTAAAGAAACAGGACAATGAATAAAAAGCTCCATTACCGTGTATCTAATGTTATGGCCCTGTAGCAGCCGTTTTGTGAGAATATGCTAACTATTGTGTCATAACCACGTAACTTATTGTTGCGGAGTAGAGAAATTACCTTATAATCAAGGAAACGCTTGAAGGCAATTGGGGGGACGTGGAGGCATACAGTCAAAATGACAAAATAATTCATCAGAATACTTACCAAAGTTGCTCCTGCTCCTACACTCATGGACAACTCCTACTCACCCTCTCCTTCCTCTGCAAGAGGCAAGATTTGGAATGATTCTAATTTCTCTTGGCACGGCTAAGATAAGAATTACAACTTTCAGAGACGTTGCTCAGGTCACATCTACGTCATCACGCTCAGCTTGAGGCTGCGCAGTATGCTTGGCAACCACCGAAAAAGTGCTTCTAATTGGCTTCACTTGCTCTCCATAGGAATGAATGGCATCTGTTGGTCCATTCATATACTGTCACTGGATTATACTGAGGACTTAAATAAAGAGAGTACAGCAACTGCAATATGACATGCTACTTAGCTTTGGCTGGAAAGTTTCCATACATCAATGATTTTGGAAGTAAACTGATATGACGTTGCAACAAAGTTTTTTGGTGTCCAGGTATCCACGACTAATACTGATATCACTGTTGGTCGCCGTTACGTAACGTGTTTGCTGGGATGCTAGTCCCTAACCTTTACTAGTCCTATAAAACGTTTTTGTAGTTTTCAAAAAGTTACATAGTGCAAGTTTAATTAAATTAAACTTTGATTTACCCAGGTTTCTCTCATGACAATAACAACTCTGATGAATCAATAATACAAACTCAAAGGCACTAAATAAAAAAAAACACAATTATACATCGTGTAGCCATATGGTTTGAGGAACATTTTGGGCATTTTCTGCTAATCCAGGCGCTGCTTATTTTATTTGAGACTGTGGTTTTTGCACCTTTGGGAACACCCGATTAGTGCTTTTGTGCCAGGAAAGCTAAACAAAGCCCAGCTATAGGGTTTGTAAGAAACATGTATTTCTGAAGAGTGCAGAAATAGCTATAATTGACTGAAGCCATTTTATAATTTCCACTTGAGGCTCGAAACAGAAGAACAAGGGTGCAGCAGCAATGGAGAAGCTAAGAGTCCTATGAGAGGTAAAATGACTGCTATAAACAGAATAAATAAAGCAAAACTCCAACCTCAAATCACATACAGTAGCTCAGGATACCTGCGTAACACAGCCCAGCAGTTGATTAATACATTACTACATTTGTCAAGCTATGTTCCCTAATCCCTAGGCCTACTAGGGAACCTCCAACTAATCCAACTTTTGATTTACTGTCTTGCAGGCAATTTGGAAACATGTACCGGTAGAACCTACTTTGAATGCTAAACCTTTTGCACGGCTCATCCTACAGTACACGGAAGCCTTTAGTTGGATCATGTATGGGGTGATTACGTTCACCAACTATACTTCCGCGATTGAACCAATGAGGATTGAACTCACAGGCACCCGGTCTGGACACAAGGAGTCGCTGGAGAGTGACGTGTCAGGATGGATAATCTGATTCATTTTAACCCCAATCCCAGACAGCGCTATGCCAGTTGGAGCTGCCTCGTGCAGGATTCGAAACCGTGACTATCTGACGTAGACTGTTGTGCACTGCATCGACCACGCCACGCGGACCCGCCCTTTAATTTCCTATTTTGAGGGTCTCCAGACTCCCTAATTAGTTAAACTTTTCCTTTATTCATTTCTTTATAAATTTCTGTGCTTGCATGTTTTTGTTTTGGTCTGTTTGTGTGTTTTTAGATTTTATTTTACTTGCTTTAGGCTTTCAGTGTATGTTGGGGTTGTGTATGGCCGGGCCGCCGGGGGATGCTACAGTATGTTTGGGTTTTGGTGGGGGGTGTTATGTTTGGTGGGAGGGATGTTCTGTTGAAAGTGAGAGGACGTTTCTTTTTTGCTGAGTTTGCATACAGTATAGGCTTTTTGCACTACAATAGCTTTCAGATATATTTTCCGAATCCGATCGAGCTGACATTAGGAATTGACGTAATTGTAGTGTGTAAACTTGCGGGTCTCTCCTGAATCCCACGCAAGTGAATTTTTCACTGTAAATCAATGGGTTGGGCTGGTTTCTGAGTGCATGCAGCTCAAGACTATGAGAAGCCGCCTAGGCCAAAATTGAATACTATACTTGCACATACATACAGTGCCTTGCGAAAGTATTCGGCCCCCTTGAACTTTTCGACTTTTGCTGCGATTACAGCTGTAAGTCGCTTGGGGTATGTTTCTATCAGTTTAGCACATCGAGAGACTGAAATTTTTGCTCATTCCTCCTTTTAAAACAGCTCGAGCTCAGTGAGGTTAGATGGAGAGTGTTTGTGAACAGCAGTTTTCAGTTATTTCCACAGATTCTCGATTGGATTCAGGTCTGGACTTTGACTTGGGCATTCTAACACCTGGATATGTTTATTTGTGAACCATTCCATTGTAGATTTTGCTTTATGTTTTGGATCATTGTCTTGTTGGAAGACAAATCTCCGTCCCAGTCTCAGGTCTTTTGCAGACTCCATCAGGTTTTCTTCCAGAATGGTCCTGTATTTGGCTCCATCCATCTTCCCATCAATTTTAGCCATCTTCCCTGTCC
>JACXGM010005555.1:0-34873 GCA_016801145.1 Umbra pygmaea | reverse complement strand
ATGTGTTCCTTGCCAAAGGCAAGAACACTTAATAATAATATATATGTCGGATAATAGTATGTGTTCCTTGCCAAAGGCAAGAACACTTAATAATAATATATATGTCGGATAATAGTATGTGTTCCTTGCCAAAGGCAAGAACACTTAATAATAATATATATGTCGGATAATAGTATGTGTTCCTTGCCAAAGGCAAGAACACTTAATAATATACATGGCGGATAAAAGTATATGTTCCTTGCCAAAGGCAAGAACACTTAATAATAATAATATTAATAATATATATGTCGGATAATAGTATGTGTTCCTTGCCAAAGGCAAGAACACTTAATAATATATATGTCGGATAATAGTATATGTTCCTTGCCAAAGGCAAGAACACTTAATAATAATAATATTAATAATATATATGTCGGATAATAGTATGTGTTCCTTGCCAAAGGCAAGAACACTTAATAATATATATGTCGGATAATAGTATGTGTTCCTTGCCAAAGGCAAGAACACTTAATAATATTATATATGTCTGATAATAGTATGTGTTTCTTGCCAAAGGCAAGAACACTTAATAATAATAAAACCAACAGATACAATAGGGTTCCAGCCCCTATGGGGCTTGGCCCCTAATTAAAAAATATTAGGTTTAAAATATTTACATAAATAGGTGGAGATATATCCTTACACAAACAGGGCTGCCCTGTCATATTTGCAAGTTATTTTTATTGTAAAATAAAATGCAATCCTGTTAGCCTCAGGGGACTGTGCGATACTACTTAAAAAAAAAATCTGAAATTTTAAAAATGAACTCTGTCTCTTATAAATATGCCAGGGCAGTCAAAACTTTAAGCAAGGATGCCTTACACTGTCTCCACCAAATCCCTGACTAATTTGCCCATCTCTCTGTTCACCCACATTCTAGTCTTGTTGATCTTTCCCGGATCTGCTTTCCTCCAGTGACATCTCTTATTGATGGAAAACAGAAGGATCTTCATCTCAGGAAAGATGCCATGGAGGTGCAACAGGTCCTGCTTCATCACTGTGACAAGCTCCACACCTTTGATGTTACCAAGGTCATTGTCGCCACAGTGAATTAGCAGAATATCCAGGACTGTTCTTCCTCTCAAGGAAAGATGAAAAAAGGGAAGAAGATCCCTCCATCTCAGACCAACCCAACCAAACCATCACACATGGCCATCCAGTCCCAGGTTCCGCCCTGTGGTGTCTCTCCTACTCGGATGTAGCTGTTGCCTATCAGCCACACTTTCAGACCTAGATATTATTAAAGGTAACACTTTATTTTGAGAGTCCAAAAGTGTATCTGTAGATGCTCTACAGATTATCTGCAGACGATCAACAACATTTTAACAAACTATCTACTAACCCTAACCCTAACCTTAACCCTTCCCCTAGGGTTAAGCCTAACTTTAACTATTAGCCTAAAACATATTTTAAACTTACCCCTACCCTTAAACTACAAAATTAGTTGCATATCAACAGATAGTTTGTTGATAGTCTATTGATAGTCATATCATCAACAAACTGTCTGTAGAGCACCTACAGATGGAATTTCGGACTCTTCAAATAAAGTGTAACCTTATTAAATTTTGGATTATAAAAATGTACTTTGTGTTCTTCTTTAAACAAAAATGGTTTATTAAGCTCTCATATACATTTTATAGCATTACAGGTACTAATCATACCCTCAAGTAATACATGAGTCATGATAATTTAATGCAGGATGTACACTCACCTTAAGGATTATTAGGAACACCCGTTCAATTTCTCCTTAATACAATGATCTACTCAACCAATCACATGGCAGTTGCTTCAATGCTTTTAGGGGTGTGGTCCTGGTCAAGACCATCTCCTGAACTCCAAACTGAATGTGAGAATGGGAAAGAAAGGTGATTTAAGCAATTTTGAGCATGGCATGGTTGTTGGTGCCAGACAGGCCGGTCTGAGTATTTCACAGTCTGCTCAATTACTGGGATTTTCACGCACAACAATTTCTAGGGTTTATAAAAAATGGTGTGAAAAGGGAAAAACAACCAGTATGCGGCAGTCCTGTGGGCGAAAATGCCTTGTTGATGCTAGAGGGCCGACTGCTTCAAGCTGATAGAAGGGCAACTTTGACTGAAATAACCACTCGTTACAACCGAGGTATGCACCAAAGCATTTGTGAAGCCACAACACGCACAACCTTGAGGCGGATGGACTACAACAGCAGAGGACCCCACCGGGTACCACTCATCTTCACTACAAATAGGAAAAAGAGGCTACAATTTGCAAGAGCACACCAAAATTGGACAGTTGAAGAATGGAAAAATGTTGTCTGGTCTGATGAGTCTCGATTTCTGTTGAGACATTCAGATGGTAGAGTCAGAATTTGGCGTAAACAGAATGAGAACATGGATTCATCATGCCTTGTTACCACTGTGCAGGCTGGTGGTGGTGGTGTAATGGTTTGGGGGATGTTTTCTTGGCACACTTTAGGCACCTTAGTGCCAATTGGGCATTGCTTAAATGCCACGGCCTACCTGAGCATTGTTTCTGACCATGTCCATCCCTTTATGGCCACCATGTACCCATCCTCTGACGGCTACTTCCAGCAGGATAATGCACCATGTCACAAAGCTTGAATCATTTCAAAGTGGTTTCTTGAACATGATAATAAGTTCACTGTACTAAAATGGCCCCCACAGCCACCAGATCTCAACTCAATAGAGCATCTTTGGGATGTGGTGGAACAGGAGCTTCGTGCCCTGGATGTGCATCCCACAAATCTCCATCAACTGCAAGATGCTATCCTATCAATATTGGCCAACATTTCTAAAGAATGCTTTCAGCACCTTGTTGAATCAGTGCCATGTGCAATTAAGGCAGTTCTGAAGGTGAAAGACAGTATTAGCAGTGGCGGCTGGTGATATTTGTTTTGGGGGGGCGCTTTTTACAAAGCAGTACTTCAAACCTGGGTTAAGCCAACCAGCACTAGTTTATTTAAACAACTATGTATTTAAGAAGAACATAACAATACAATACAAGACTCAAGAGCCAAGTTACAAACATATGAATAGAGTGACTCTGAATTAGTTATTTTAAACTATATCCTTCCACCTACTACCATAAAGCATGTTAACTACTTGAACATAAATTTTGCTCTCCGTTCCTTCTGGCCAGCAAATTTCTCAATGACTCTCTGATTAAAGTCAGTCATCTCAGTAACAAGCCTCTTTTCCATGGACAGCATGGCCAATACATTCAGCCTCTCCTGAGTCATGGTGTTTCGGAGAAATGTTTTTATTCTTTTCAAGGTTGAGAAGCACCTTTTAGCTTCAGCAGTGGTCATGGGTGTGGTAATGACAACTATCAGGAGAGTGACAGTTTCGGAAAAGACTTCTTCAAGATTATTCTCCATTAACAGCTGGAATAGGTCCACAGCACCACGGCAGGCTCTGAACGCTTCCTTGCTGTAGATGAGACTGAGCTCTGTCTTCAGCTTGCTTCCACTGAGCATCAGGTATGCTTTCAAGGTGCTACTCAGTGCATCTTCAGGAAAGGTATCCTTGTACTCCTCAAACCTGTCCCCCTGCAACAAGGTGGCACAGACAAGGTGGTCTGTAAAGAAAAAGCGCTCTTTACCGTGTCCCAGGATGGTGTCACAGACTTTTAGAGATAATTAAAAAAATATTTTATGTAAATGTAAGGTAGTAGCCTAGAAGGCCCCAGTGTCACTGTTGCTATGATTTTAAAAATAAAATTCAAGACATTTGAGTTCTTTGTCTCATACAAGACACAGTAGTTTGTGTGTTGCCATGTTGTTAGACTGTATTTTTCACTGTTATATGAAGGTCAGCAGTATAAGTGGTTTTAAGTTGTTTTAATTAATGTTAGCGAGGTATTTTGGTGTCAGGTAATTGTGGCTAGCAAGTAGTGGAGCAGGGTGAAGCAGTAGCATTTAAGTTGACTTAATATTTAATTTGATCATTTATTTTCATGTTGTCAATTTATTATTTTCAGGATGCTGTATAATAATAAAACAGATTTTTTTGAGGATTTATACCAAACAAAACATGTTTTCTTGAATCTGTAGAATATCCTATGCAGGCAGAACAGCTCTGTGTAACGTTTCCCAATTCCCCTTCCCTGGAAACAACCACTTCCTTTGTTTATGTTGCTCAGAACTACAATTCCCATTCCCCAGTTCTTCTTCCTATGGACTACAGCTTCCTAGTCAGGTCTCCTAAGAACTACATTTCCCATACCCGGACACAATTAGCCTAATTCACCACACCTGCTCACTCCATGCAGTATTTAAGTCACACACCTCTCCTTGCCTCTTTGCGAGGTATTGTAAGTACAGTTTTCTTATTACTGAGCATTCATTCATGTATTGTTGTTACGGTCTGACCTCTGCCTTGTTCTTGGATTATTCTGCCTGTGGATTTCTCTATTGTACCTTAGCCATATATTTGCTATTTGCTATTCCGGTCTGACCTCTGCCTTGTTTTGGATTATTCTGTGCCTTATTCCTTGGACAGTCATACCTGTTTAAAAATAAACATTGTTCTCTTTTACGTTTGGAGTGTATCATTACACTCTCTAGCGCAACAATAATATACATTGGTATTTTGACTGATTTCTATAATCTCACCTCTGCTACAATCCTTTCACAATCTTCTGGACTGAGCGCCCGACGCCTATAATATTGGCAAAAGAGAAAGAGGGTTAATAATGAAAGAGAAAGCAAATAATAATCATTTTACAGGAATACAGTTACCTGATGTTTTGAATTTCCTGTTGGAACTGCTGGATGCTCCCTTTGATATGGACTGAATCAATGTTCTTCTTCTAGAGCTTGGCATAGAGGAAGTCCACATGTGGCATGATGTGATGATAAAGTTCCAGAAAGAACTTAAAATCCTGATCCTCCAGTAGCATGGCCAAGGCTCCTGCTTCTCTGACAGTATTGGGGTCAAAGTCACCAGAGTCTTGTATACTCTCAAAACAGCGAATGTGATCCTCTCTGTTTTCAAAAACAGTTTTATGGCAAGGCTATGAAAGTTCCACCTGATGTTGCTGGATCTTGGCAGTCTATGGGCAACCACATTATCCAGAAAACATGTCCGCTTGGGTGACTTCGAAAAAAGCCAGCAAATCCACCAAGGTTTGAAAAAAACATTCTGACCTTGGATATGTGAGAGATGGCCTGTTACATTATCAGGTTGAGCTGATGTGCGTAGCAGTGGATGTTGTGGCCATTTGGGTACACAGCTTGTATTTTCCTCTGTACACCTGCCGTGGCACCCCTCATCATGCTGGCCCCATCATATGCCTGGCAGATGAGCTTACTTTTCTAATCCTCAGGAAGGATAGCAGCAAGACGCTCGTTTAGTTCCGTAGCAATGGACTCAGGTGTAGCTGACTGCAGAGGGATGAACTCAAAAAATCTTTCCTACACATTGTTTTTGTCATCGATGTAGCGCAGTACAAGCACAAGTTGTGACTGTGTGGCAATATCTGTCATTTCATTTGCCTGGATAGTTAAAAAATCACTTGTCTGGACTTCTTTGATTATTTTTTCCTTAGTAACAGACAACACACAGTCCAGTAGCTCATTCTATATAGTTTTTGATGTTCCCTTAAATACAGCGGCGCTGTCAAGGTGCTCTTTCAAAGCTCCATCAAGAGAGGCAACAAAATCCACCAACCCGCGAAATATCCCGGGGTTATCTGAACTGTCACTCTCACATGGCCACGTAAAGCCAACTCAAAGGCTGCACAAAATTTCACACAGTCTATTATTCTGGACAGTATGTGTTGATTTTTTGTCACCTCTTCATTGTGCTTTCTAATGCCAATCCTGTAGCCTTCATCTAGTTGTTCAGCAATGCTAACTCTGCCAAAAAACATTAGCTTCATGGTATTAGCAAGATGGCTGCGGCTACTTTCGTGACGTTTACATTTTTCAGAGAGATGTTCTAGGTCTTTTACCCCCCCCCCCCGTTGTTGTCCACAAAACCTCAGTGCCGACACTTTGAAATAAAAGACAGGGAAAGCAAAAAAATGCATTGTAAACATCACATCCAGCCAGCCAACTCTGTTTCACATAACAAGAGCGTGTGAAGCCCCGGTTGTAGCTTCGTTTTCATTCACTGGCCTGCTGCTGGATTTAAATCGGGTTGCTCCGGTCCAAGATCCTTTACTCTCTTTTTATCTTCCAGCGAACGCCTTATGAAAGGTTTTTTTTGTAAATCAATGATAGAATTTGGTTTAACTGCTGCCATTATCTCTACGAACGTGATTTGTGTGATCTTGCGCGTTTAGCGGCAAAGAGTGTGAAATTGAATGACAGGCGTCGAGAGTCAATGAGATTGGATTAAATCACATATATAAAATTCTGATTCGCCAGGATCTGCGCCCGGAGGTGTATCTTCAAGAAACCAATTAGAGACCAGCCTTAGGTCACATGCTTGCCAAAAGTCAAAAGTTTAAGGACTCACATAGTGATTCATTTGTCCGGCGTCCTTCGAACATGAAACGCATTAACCATATTGTATTTACATAGAAAATAGTTAACTGATTAATACATTTTTTTAATAAAATGCTTAGGCTCTTACTACCAGCCTGCACATCGCACGAGTAAACTATTTTTATTTTTTTTTAATTTATATTCTCTTTGTGTTTAATTATGAAATGCATTTATTCTTCCTGAGTTTTAATGAGGGCGGCGCCCTTGCGCCCTTTATTAACAAGCCGCTACTGAGTATTAATATGGTGTTCCTAATAATCCTTTAGGTGAGTGTATATTAAATGACTGTGGCTCATAAAGTAATGATAAGGTCAGTGACTTTACATTACAATGCTTGTAATGAATATAGTTAACTTTGTCCAAGTACGGCCGGGACCCCATTGGGGTTTCTTCTTTTCTCGGGCTCAGTCCATCTGGGGGTATCTTCCAACTCTTAAATAAAATAAGTAAAAACTTACGCCCTACTTTAAAAACAAAGAAAATTATCAACAAATGTATATTCAGTTGCGTTAGCTAGCACTCAGACAACTTATGTTTGTATTCCTATAATACATATATCCTGCCAGGTCCATCAATTTGTGTATCATCTTTATCAAAGGATTATGCAAACAGAATAAATAACAATGCTTGTAATGAATATAGTTCAGCAAATGCATATTCAGTTGCGTTAGCAAGCACTCCGACTACTTATGTGTTTGTTTCTATAATACATATATCCTGCCAGGTCCATAAATTTGTGTATCATCTTCATTAAAGGATTATAAAAATATATAAATGTTGTTCACCTTGTCCAAATAGCTGCAGAGACTGGTCCACAGACTATGACAGACAATGTAATTACTTTAAAATACATGTATTAAATGCATTACACTAATGATGACAAAAAGTATTAGATTTACAACACACACACAGTTTTCAGTCAATTGTTAACTAGTTAGCAAGCTTTCTATAACGTTAGCTAGCTAAGTAATATTGAGTAAGTTACGGTTAAAATACACTGTAATACTCGGTGTGAGGTTAGCCAAAGTCAACTCCGTTATGCAACGTCATAACTTAGACACAATAGTACATGTATATATTTATTAACCTAAAGGTCAAACAGCTATTTTCCTGTATTGAATCCAAGTATTGAACTTACCACAACTGAAAATGGATGTAGACTATTTATATCCATAGCTGACTGACTTTATTATTCCCCGAGCGACTCCCAGGTTCAGCTAGCGCATATTGCAACAGGACCTCCGGGGAAATGTCATGTGAACTTGCGCAGTACAGGGCGACGTAGGCGGGCGCAGTCCCGTGGTTCTGTGCGCGTTTATTGTACGCGTTCATCATGCCTAGTATAATAACTCTGGGTTTGGCTACCAGTGTATGTTAAAAATGTTACGTTTTAAACAAGGACACTTTAAGTGTTCGGGCTCGTAAGTTGATGTACCCCCAAAAGAATTTTTCGCTGACATATAGAAGTTTCTTTCACCATGAAAGTCTATGGGAAAAAATGCTTTTGGGCCGCATGGGTGCAGTTCCACGGTTGGCCACTAAGTCCATGGTTGTATCAACTTCTGTGTCTAAGACTACCCCCTTGGAGGAGGCGAGAGGAGGTAATCGGCTCTTTTACCTCCAGGGCGGGATATTGTAATATCAATTCAATACACTTCTATTTTTTCATACCTTTTTCATGCAAGTTTCTTATTGGCCAAGACACATGTCTTAAAATGCCTTGGAGGAACCCTCTCCCTTACCAATCAACTGCCACAATACAATATTGACATCTCGTTCATTCAATGATTTGTTCCATATGTCATCTTCAATTCTCCATAAAGCGAATATCAAATATGTTTAGCATAAGAGAATTATTACCTCAAATTGTGGACAGCGTTTTATTCTTTTATTTTTTTTGAGAATTAGCTAGTTAGTCTGCACATTGTGAACTACCTTGTGATTTTTCAACGTTATGTTTTCCTAGCTAGTTTTAGCTTGTGCAGCTCGTCAGGTCTAAGGCAATGGCTAATATGGATTTTGGTCAGGACATTATGGCGAGGCAGAGAGGCTTGGCATTGGGGGGAGACAGTGGGATGTAAAAGAACCACTAGTGGATTAATTATTTGTTGTTGCAGCAAATCCAGAGTTTGGATTATACAGAGAAGCTAAGGCTCAAAACTGCTGGAAGACCAAACGGATTACATTTACCATAAATGCTCAAGGTCGCCAGATAAATAAAAAATTCAACATGGTCTGGTATGAGAAATATTCTTGGCTAGTAACAGGCAGTCCTACAACTAACTAAGCCGGTTGGCACCGCAACCCTGGTGCCTTTAGTTACCTTTTAGGAGCCATGTTCACCCATTCAAATAAGAGCATTTTTCCATATGTGTGAAATTTGTTGTTCCTCTCCTTACTTGATGTCAGGTTTCGGATTACTTGTTTTGAAATAAATGGGTTACACTTTATTTGGAGAGTCTGACATTCCATCTGTATGTGCTCTACAGATAATTTGTTGATGATATGACTGATCAACAAACCATCAGTTGATAAGCAACTAATTGTGTATTTTAAGGGTAAGGGTAAGTTTAGAATATGTTTTAGGGTAATGGTTAAGGATAGGTTTAACATAAGGGGAATGGTTAAGGTTAGGATTAGGGTTAGGGTTAGTAGATAGTTTGTTAAAATGTTGTTGACAGTATGCAGATAATATGTAGAGCATCTAGAGATGGACTCTCAAAATAAAGTGTTACCTAAAAATGTTGATTCCTCATCCATTCCATTGTAAGCATTTCAATTTAACTTTCAAACCACCTGAAGAGACCCACACAAACCCCCCCCCACACACACACACAGCAATACTAACGTTGACTGTAAAGATAAAAATCGGTGTATTGTTCATTATTATTTGATTTTGAATGTAATCGATAGGTAGTCTGCGCCACCGGTAGATACTGTAGCATACCTGCCAACCTTAAAATGTTTGAGTATAACTTCAGTGCGGACCCAATGTTTCCCAGTGGTGTATAGCATTTGGGAAGTGGGCATTCCATCTCAAAAAGCCCACAAAAAACATATGCACACTTATAAAATTATGTATAAATTACTTGTATATTCAATTAAATAGTAAGTATGCCTTTTCATTCAGCATCAGTAGCAACTCCCTCTGTCAGCTAAGACTTGAGGCACTAACGTGAAACATTGCTGTACATAACGTGCTGCATACCTGCCAACCTTGAGAAATGTTTGAGTACCAACTCAGCACGGACACAGCGTTTCACAGCGGTGCACAGCATTTGGGAAGTTGGCATTCCACCATCTCAATAAGCCCACAAAAAACAACATATGCACACTTTTAGAATTACTTATATAAATTACTTGTATATTAAATTAATACAGTAACTACACTATTTGGGCCTTTTCCCATTGCTTGTATTTCAATAACCAAAAACTGCACTCTTTTCTGAGAGTCTTATGAAATCCTAAAACTGACTATACTGAGTGGCAATTTTAACCATAGAATTACAATGAAAACATACCATTAGGGTCTGTATTATTAATAATTCTAGAGTGTAGGGCACTCTCAATTATAACATTTCCAATAATTAGGATAGATGCTATGGAAGTCTCCAGTTCATTTAGTTGTTTCCTCCCCTGTACCTGATGTTTGGAATCTAAACTGGTGGGCTGGGTGTGCGTTATAATCAATTCTGCCATTATATTTTTATTAAATAATAAGTCTGCCTTCTCATCCAACATCAGCACCTCCCTCTATCAGCTAAGGATGGCTGTACTAATGTAAAACATTGCTGTACATAACGTCCTGTCATATGAATCACACAGGTGTGCAAGCACTAAACATCTGTGTCTTTTTAATGAGCAAGGTCTCACTACCGTTAGTTGACTAAAAGCTGTGAAGTTAGTTAGCTGCACAAGCGCTATGTAGCTAACCTACCTACATTATTAATGTTAATTACTGTAGCTAACTACTTAGTTAAGTTGTCAGAAGAAAAGATAGCAAACTATGACAGTGTGGGTTAGCTATGTGCAGCAGCTGTTTCACGATTACTAGATAGTCACTCGTGGGAGAAGCAGGAGAATTTGTTTTTTTTCCTTCGCCCCGAACCCTGTAAATAGCGTTAAGAGTGAATTAAAAAAAATCAGGCAAATACAGTTTTTGCTTATATAAGAGTAGTATTTTGTACCAGCGTAGTTTGACTTAATTGCGTAAATGGTACGCAAAATGCATGTAGGTTGGCAGGTATGCGTGCTGTCAGCTGAATAACACAAGTGTGCAAGCTCTAAATAGGACTATGTATTTAACAACTATAGTTATCTGTGTCTTTTTAATTAGAAATGTCTCTCTACAGCTAGTTGACTAAAAGCTGTGAAGTTAGCTGCACAAGCGCTATGTAGCATCTAACATCAATAATAAGGGTCGAAACATGTTAGATAATTACCAGTGTTCTGGAACATAACCTTTGCACATAGTTATCCAGACGAGCAGCACAAATGTATTCTTCTGATCCCAATATAGGATTGCAAAGCGAGCAGAAACATTTGTAGTAAGACGATGTAGTCCAGTGACAGTATATGAAGTATAGTCTGCCATTGTAGTTGCTATGATTGATGTTGGCGCAAGCGTTTCTGGGAAAGCTACGACGTATGACGACGTACACAGTGACGTAATGACGTCGTTCTCTGGGCTCTACGTATACAATCAATGGGGCTCTCTAGTGTGTGGAAAAACGAACAGGTTCTGAAAAGGTTCGCAAGTTGAACCAATAGACTGTAAAAAATGCTCATGAGCCATATGGGCATTCTGTGGCTCGATTGCAGGATAAAATAAGCCAATCACAATTTTTAAAACATTTCCATCAAAGCTATTATACGAATGTAGGCTGGCAAGGCAGGCATGTCTCGTTGTTCCTTATCGTTTACATGCTTATCTAAATAAACTATGGATGTAAAGGGACATGCGCACTGTAACATCCTCTGCTGCTCCCGGATCTCTGCAGCCTGCTTCCACACCTGCTAATGCACAACTTACCCGCACCCATGAACACACCCCCGTAATCAGGTCCAAATCACCTGAATACTAACACCTGTGTTTTCCCCTGGTCTGTGTATATACACCCACACCCCATTACTTCTTCGCGAGGTATTGTGAATAAGATCCAAATCTGAGCGGTATTTTCAAGTATTGTCTTTGGTCTGACCTGCATTGTTTAGTCACTCTGATTTTTGGATTTCCCTTTTGGTACCTTTGTCTATTTTTCTAGCCTGCCCTGTAAACGAACCTGCCCGTCTGAGATCCCTGTTTTTGTGTACCGACTTTTGCTAGCCTGACTACCCGCTTCCAAGATACGTCCCTGCCTGTTGGAGTACCTTGCCTGTCTCTTCGATCCACGCTTGTCTGACTACCCGTTTTGTACTGCCCGACCAAAGCCTGCCTGTATTGACCATTCCAACACATTGCTTTATGAGTATTGCTGTCCTGAGTAATGGGATCAATAAACTGCTATATATATTACCTTCTGGTCACCTCTGTTCGTTACAGAATACCTCGCCCAAACAACATCCCAGGGAGATGGATCCGGCTGGATTGAACGCTCGCCTCGATCAACAGGAGGCACAGATCAGTGAGTTAAGTCACTGGCTTCAGCGAGCCTCTATCCCCGCAACTCCTAACCGTGAGCCGGCTTTGATGGCCACTCCCGTTCATATAGCAATGCCTACCAAATACGACGATATGCCAGGGCAGTGTCGGGGCTTTTTAATGCAATGCGCTCTATACGTCGACCACCATCCTCAGCAGTTCCTCACGGATAAGCACAAGGTGGACTTTATTGTTGCCCTTCTTACGGGAAGAGCGTTAGATTGGGCTACAGCTCTATGGTCTGCTAATCACCCTGATTTGAATAATGAATGTGCCTTTCTAGCTATGTTCAAAACTGTGTTTGACCACCCCAGTACAGGTCGCCAAATCGGGGACCAGCTATGTGAACTCAGGCAAGGAAAACGATAAGTGGCAGACTACGCTTTGGAGTTTCGCACCCTGGCAGCGGGCAGCAGATGGAGTGACGCGGCATTACACACTGTATACAGATGGGGTTTGTCTCGAGAATTACAGGCAGAACTCGCATGTCGAGGGGATGTACCAGACCTGAATAGATACATATCCATGTCCATCTCTATTGATAATCTGTTGGCTGACAATCCACAGTACAGGCAGCCAAGAACGCTACAACGAGTCACACATTCCGTGAGATCTACCACCCCTCAGGAACCAGAGCCCATGCAACTTGGACGTGCACCTTTAACCTCTGCGGAGAGGACCAGGAGGTATAGAGAGCGATTATGCCTGTACTGCGGAGAAGGGAATCACCGGGTGTCAGATTGTCCGGTTCGTCCTTCGCGAAGTGGTTATCCCAAACCTGACGCCAGAGGAAAGGTAGGCACGCAACTCCATTCCAGCTCACAGCCACACCAACTAAATATACCTGTCACTTTGAAGGGGAAGGATAAAAACATACACATTGGGGCTTTACTGGATTCAGGAGCAGCAGGCAATTATATTGACTGCTCCCTAGCTCAGGTTTTGGGTGTTGAAATAATACCGTTGTCTTCCCCATTACGAGTCAACGCTCTGGACGGGCAGCCCTTGGGGAAGGATTATGTTACGCATCAAACTGCTCCTGTTCTTATGCAGGTAGGAATTTTACATAAGGAATTCATTCAATTGATGGTTCTGTCCTCCTCTAAAGAACAGCTTATCTTGGGATATCCGTGGCTAACGAAACACGATCCTGTCATATCCTGGTCTAAGGGGGAGCTGATGTCTTGGGGTGAATCATGTCACACTACCTGTATACCTATGCCCTGCAGGGCCACCTCGGTAGAGGAATGTAGTCCAACACCGACTGCCTACATCCCGCCAGAGTATGATGGATTCCGTAAGGTGTTCTCCAAAGAAAAAGCATCCCAGTTGCCGCCCCACAGACCATGGGACTGCGCTATAGACCTTACAGCTGATGCCGTCTTCCCTAAAGGTAGGATCTATCCTCTGTCTATACCTGAAAAGGCCTCCATGAACATCTATGTAGAAGAAGCACTCAGACAGGGTTTCATTCGCCCGTCTACATCACCTGCGGCATCTAGTTTCTTTTTTGTAGGGAAAAAATGATGGTGGGTTGCGGCCTTGCATAGACTATAGAAGCCTTAATAACGTCACTGTTAAACACAGGTATCCTTTGCCATTGATTCCAGCCACATTAGAGCAAGTAGGACAAGCCTCTATTTACACTAAATTGGACTTGCGCAGCGCGTACAACTTGGTTTGGATTAAGGAAGGGGATGAGTGGAAAACTGCATTTCTCACTCAGTCAGGACATTACGAATACTTAGTTATGCCATATGGCTTGACCAATGCACCTGCTGTGTTCCAGTCGTTCATGAATCACGTGTTCCATGACATGTTGGAACGGTTTGTAGTTGTGTACATCAACGACATATTGATCTATTCCTCGTCCCTGGCGGAACATATCACACACGTGAAGGCTGTGCTACACGTCTTATGGACAACCATTTGTATGTCAAAGGGGAAAAAAGTCTGTTCCATGTTTCTACCGTTTCATTTCTGGGGTTTGTTCTGACCCCTGGTGGGGTGAAGGTGGACGACAACAAAATAGAAGCCGTGCGCAATTTGCCTTTACCAAAAACCAGTAAGGACTTACAGAGATTCCTTGGCTTTGCTAATTACTATCGACGCTTCATCCACAACTTCAGTATGGTGGCCGCTCCCCTCCATGCCATGACTAATCAACATAAATCAGCACTGACCTGGACAGAACAAGTCTTAGCTGCCTTTCATACTCTAACACACCGGTTCAACACGGCACCCGTATTTCAACAACCCATTCCTACACTACCTTTCACCGTGGAGGTGGATGCATCGGAGGTCGGGGTGGGGGCTGTGTTGTCGCAGTCCTCAGGTCCTGATTCCAAGCTCCATCCCTGCGCCTACTTCTCCCGCAAACTCACTCCAGCAGAACGTAATTATGACGTCGGTAACAGGGAACTGTTGGCAATCAAGCTGGCCCTAGAGGAATGGAGGCACTGGTTGGAGGGGTCCAGTCATCCGATCAAGGTTTATACGGACCACAGGAACCTAGAGTATATCAGGGATGCAAAACGGTTGACCGCTCGTCAAGCGAGATGGTCTCTATTCTTTAATCGTTTCTCCTTTACTGTTTCCTACATACCAGGCCATAAGAATGCCAAAGCCAATTCTCTCTCTCTCGTCAGTTTGACCCTGCCAAGACACCTACTGACCCAGAACTCATCCTGCCTGCTGCCTGCTGGGTGAGACCCATCCAATGGGATGTTGATGCTTTGATACTCGAGGCCCTTGTGACGGATCCTGCTCCACCCGAGACGCCACAACGGAGGACGTACGTACCTGCTGTCGTCAGACCACAGTTGATGTAGTGGTGTCATGCTTCCCTTGGCACAAGTCAGCCCGTGGTGTCCCGTACTATTCAACTGCTCTCTGGGAAGTACTGGTGGTCCTTGCTGCGGGAGGATGTCATGGATTACGTCCTGTCCTGTCCGGTTTGTTCCCAATCTAAGACGCCAAGACAACTGCCTTCAGGTAAACTACTACCACTACCCATACCCCATAGACCATGGTCCCATGTTGCTTTGGACTTTATGACCGACTTACCTGTTTCCGAAGGGAACACTGTGATCTTAGTCCTCATACACCGTTTTTCTAAAATGTGCCGCTTGGTTCCCTTCAACAAACTACCTAATGCCCTGTATCTGGCAGAATGTGTGTTCCTTAACGTCTTCCGACAGTATGGGCTCCCGGAGGACATAGTTTCGGACAGAGGGCCCCAGTTTACATCCCGGGTTTGGAAGGCGTTCTGGAACCGGCTTGGGGTAACGGTCAGCTTATCCTCAGGATATCACCCTGAATCTAATGGCCAAACAGAACGCCTCAACCAGGTCATCGGAACGTTTTTACGGCAACAATGTTCTCACCGTCCACATGACTGGAGTAGGTACCTCCCCTGGGTTGAATACCCCCAAAATTCATTAATACAATCTTCCCTGGGCATCACGCCTTTTCAGTGTGTTCTAGGGTATCAACCGGCCCTGTTTCCCTGGGATACGGCCGCTGTCGACGTTGACGCGGTGGAGCAATGGTTCTCGGCCAGCGCCAAGGTGTGTGATAACGCCCATTGGCATCTCGTGAGGTCGTCTGGGATCCAGAAGTCCAAAGCCGACAGGAGCAGGCGTCCTACGCCGTTGTTTCATCCCGGACAGAGGGTTTGGCTGTCAACCAGGGACCTGCGTAACCAACTGCCTTGTCGGAAGCTAGCTCAGAGGTACATCGGTTATTTTAAAGTCACACACAGACTCAATCCTGACACTTACCGGTTACAATTGCCACCCCAGTTTCGGCTCGCTTCTTCCTTTCATCTGTCCCTATTGAAGCCTGTTCGCTACAGCCCTCTTCATCCTCCTTTGTCCGCCCAGGCTCCTCCTCCTCCGTTTGATGTTTGTGGTACTCCGGCTAATCGGGTGACTGGCCTGCTCGCCGCCAGGAGGCGCCAGGGGGCGTTGTAGTACCTGGTGGATTGGGAGGGCTGCGGGCCTGAGGAGCGCTCTTGGGTTCCGGCGACCGATGTTCTGGACCCAGCCCTCATCTCTGCTTTTCACCGGGATCATCCTGACAGTCCGGCGCAGTGCCCCAGGGGTCGTCCGGCGATTCGTTCCTCCCGGGCTTCTGGAGCCGCCCGTGGAGGGGGGGGTTCTGTTACATCCTCTGCTGCTCCCGGATCTCTGCAGCCTGCTTCCACACCTGCTAATGCCAAACTTACCTGCACCCATCAACACACCCCCGTAATCAGGTCCAAATCACATGAATACTAACACCTGTGTTTTCCCCTGGTCTGTATATATACACCCACACCCCATTACTTCTTCGCAAGTTATTGTGAATAAGATTCAATTCTGAGCGGTATTTTCAAGTATTGTCTTTGGTCTGACCTGCATAGTTGTTTAGTCACTCTGATTTTTGGATTTCCCTTTTGGTACCTTTGTCTATTTTTCTAGCCTGCCCTGTAAACGAACCTGCCCGTCTGAGATCCCTGTTTTTGTGTACCGACTTCTGCTAGCCTGACTACCCGCTTCCAAGATGCGTCCCTGCCTGTTGGAGTACCCTGCCTGTCTCTTCGATCCACGCTTGTCTGACTACCCGTTTTGTACTGCCAGACCAAAGCCTGCCTGTATTGACCATTCCAACACATTGCTTTATGAGTATTGCTGTCCTGAGTAATAGGATCAATAAACTGCTATATATATTACCTTCTGGTCACCTCTGTTCGTTACACGCACTAGCAAAAGTTTGTTTGTTGTCATAGCAACCGGTAACAACACTGCGCATTCATTGGGTTCTTACAAGTATAGTTTAATATAATCCAATGGTATACTACGTGGCAAACTCATGAACTCGTCGTTTCATTGTCTAAACATGTTCACTAACCTCAAACATTATTTTTTCGTTGTTCCTTATCGTTTACATGCTTATCTAAATTACCGACCTGTATTATTAACGTTAGTTACTGTAGTTAGCTACCTTGTTAAGATGTCAGCAAAAAAGCTAGCGAACTATACGTTGCTTCCAACATGAGCTAACAACAATAATAAGGGTCGAAACATGTTAGATAATTATCATTCTTCTGGAACATAACCTTTGTCCATAGTTATCCAGATGAGCAGCACAAATGTCTTCTAACCGTCCTCTTCTGATCCCAATATAGAATCGCGAAGCCAGTAGGTCTGTTGTTCATGTATCAGTCTGGCTCTGTCCGAAAAGGGCTTCAAGTGACAGTTCTGCAAGCGATTTGTCCTGCCATGTGCCGCAATACTAACGTTGTTTGTAAAGATAGAAATCGGTGTAACGTTTTATTTTCATTTGATTTCCAATGTAATCGATAGGTAGTCTGCGCCACCGGTAGATACTGTATGTAGCTAGCGTTGCTTCCAACAAGAGCTAACATCAATAATTAGGGTCGGAACATGTTAGATAAGTACCATTGTTCTGGAACATATCCTCTGTCCATAGTTATCCTGGCGAGCAGCACAAATGTATTCTGATCCCAATATAGGATTGCAAAGCCAGCAGAAACATTTGTAGAAAGACGATGTAGTCCAGTGACAGTATATGAAGTATATGAAGTATAGTCCGCCATTGTATTTGCTATGATTGAAGTTGGCGCTAGCGTTTCTGGGAAAGCTACGACGTATGACGACGTACACAGTGACGTAACGACGTCGTTCTCTGGGCTCTCTAGTGTGTGGAAAAACAAACAGGTTCTGAGAAGGTTCGCAACTTGAAATAACTATGAACCAGCACCAGTTCCGAATCAGAGCCAGCTTTGTATAGGAACCATCTATAAACACAATTTATTACAATTGTGTATTAGAGAAGTCCAGTTTGATGAATCGAACCACGGTCATAAAATCTGTCGTGCACTGTATTTTTTTGTACTCTAAGGTAAGCTAAATAGGACATCTAGTGGCTAAATCCGGTAAAGGGCCTAAGAGCCAGTCTAAAAAAGTAGACTGTATTAGGCGAAGAAATCTAACCAGTTAGTTAAAATACTCAGTGTTATTTAGCTTATTGGTATTTAGATTTAGCCTGACCGCAATACAAGTTAGGAGCCCCAAAACCCCTGAAACTTTTAAATACATTAAAAGTAATAGAAAAATACCACACCTCCCCAACACACACAGACAGAAGGGAGAGAAAATCCACATTCCAACCAAAATATCTGACTTCCTGTTGGTCGGAGCTAATGACTGTAAATTACAAAGTTGTCCGGCTCGATGTGACCAATTTATATACTGAGATTCGTTACTGTAGGTAAAACTAAACCCCACATTTTGTCAAAAGCATTTAGAAAGTGACACACTTCCTGCTGCCAGTTGGTGGCGCTATAAATTTGACTCACAATAGTTACATCCATCTGATCGGCCTCTTACCACGAACACACTTCTGACGTTTCACCAAGATTGGTTAATGTATACAGACGTTATAAAGTTTCGTGTTTCTCTTTTCTCACCATGAATTTGTTTCCTCGCAACGGCCGAACCGTTCGAGATATCAAAAATCTGTTCACAATTTAGTATCCTCAATGTCTCTTCTTCATGCACACCGACTTTGGGGGCAAATGGATGAATTCCCTAGGAGGAGTACTTTAAATTCCAGAGGAGGCGTTTCCAAACGACCCATAAACGACCCAGAATAACCGACTTCCTGTTGGGCTGACGTAAAACTTAGAGCACGAAAGTTGTTCGACCCGATGAGATCTATAAGTGTACCTAGTTTCATATTATTACATGCAAGCGTGTTTGATATATGGACAAGTGTTCGAATCCCGTTCCAGGGGGCGCTGTTGAGCCCCCCTAACACACCCGGTACCAGCTTCAGTCCGGTCCTGATGGCCGCAGGTTCTGACCCGTGTGCAAATTTTCCAGAGTTTTCGAGCACGTTAAGGGCCCCAAAAGTTAGGAAAGAAATAAAATAATAATAATAAATATAGCTGCGAGCAGCGATTGCGGGCCCAAGCCGGTGGCACCGCAACCCCGGTGCCTTAAAGCCGGTGGCACCGCAACCCCGGTGCCTTTAAGCCAGTGGCACTGCAACCCCGGTGCCTTTAAGCCAGTGGCACCGCAACCCCGGTGCCTTTAAGCCAGTGGCACCGCAACCCCGGTGCCTTTAAGCCGGTGGCACCGCAACCCCGGTGCCTTTAAGCCGGTGGCACCGCAACCCCAGTGCCTTTAAGCCGGTGGCACCGCAACCCCAGTGCCTTTAAGCCGGTGGCACCGCAACCCCAGTGTCTTTAATTACCTGTTAAGAGCCACGTTCACTCATTCAAATAAAGAGCATTTTTCCATGTGTGTGAAATTCGTTGTTCCTCACCTTACTTGATGTCAGGTTTCGGATTACTTGTTTTGAAATAAAAATGTAGATTCCTAATCCATTCCATTGTAAGCATGTCAATTTAACTTTTAAACCATGCAAGAATCGTGCGCTGTTTTCTTCGCTGACCACAAATCCAAAACGTGCCATTAAACAGTGGTTCTCCAACTTTTTTGATTTGGTTTGTTTTCCTCAAACACGTTTTTTATACGATACGGCAGGAGGAATGCCACGGAAAGAGCCGAAATCATGGCCAACAGTCATCTTCCTTGACAGCAGAAACTGGCATATACTAAAGAAAGTTTTGTCTCTAAAGTTTAAAACAATTGAATTTCTAGCGGAAAATGGATATTGTAGTTGTCTTTCTGTCTTCAGTGAAAGCATAGGCTACAACCGATAGTTTGTTAGTTCCTACTGTTCGAATTTATTATTACTGGCACAAATTAAATTTGGTAAAAATAAAAAAAATCTGTGATTCTTTACATATATGCAGGGTTAATACATCCATTAATGTATTTTCCCCTCTTCACAACATGGTAGGTGAGACGCATAATTTTGTGCATCTCAAACTAAGTGCGGCTGAGTTTACACGTTTTGTGATGTTCCTGAATAAGAACAAAATGACCAATAACGGGAGTTCATTAGTAACCAGGGATCTATGATATGAATTGAAATAATCGAAAATAATAATTAACTAGTTAGTTATAAACTCACCTTACCTGGTTATTTAGGTTTTATTTAGGAGCTTCCCAAAATGGGTAACCCCAGACGCAATTAGTTGTTAAAGCACAACAATTAGCTACTACAGTAGTCTTTGTGTCATAGGATTGGGTAATATGAACAAAATAAATTGTCAGGATAATTTGAAATCTCTTTTTTCTTGTAATTTCTCCAGATTTTCTTCCCTTCCCAATTCACTTTCTAATTCTGCCTTGTCGGCAGCTCCACAACTCCTTGTACAAATCTGTGGGATGACGAGGGGTGCACTGCGCAAATTGTTCACCCAACCACGTCTCGTCAGCCGCCGATTATATTCGCCCTGTTCACCAAACACGGAGGACTTTAGTCGGATCATGCACACCCAGGATGATTACGTTCACCAACTATAGCTACTTCTGCAATTGAAATACAGGTGCCTTTATAAAAACTATGTAGAATACGTGTATCAGAATAAGTTATACAACCTTTTCATGGAATTCAAAGGATTTCGAAGTATTAGATATAATGACTGTATTTAAGATTATTGTATACATAGGCTACATTTACATTTAATATTAGTAGTTTTTCCGTAATCAACAACAACGATAGGGATGATTTCTAACAAGAAAGTCTCTGTGTGGCTGCTCCATTAAGGTTTGAAAAGACGCAGCCAAATCTGATTCGTTTATTTGCCCTTGTTTAATTTCTAAAAAGATCGGAAGGAAAGTATAAAACTGTTTTACCGAAATCACCTATTTGGCAAATGTTCACAGTATATTAACCCTGTAAGAAAAATCAGTTAAAAAACAGTAAAAAGTACTGTTAATTTGCTGCCAGTACTTTTTCCATTATTTTACGGACAAGACATTAACGGAATACTTTGAACACAGTAGATGTCCGTTGAAACTTACAGTTCTTTGTGGTAATGGATATTTACTGTGTTAATTTTTCCGTTATTGTCTTGATAGGCATGTCCATAATGGAAAATGCACATAAATTGGGAAAATTTCACCATAGTGGCCTTCATTACAATCTATTTAAACAAAACACATACAATTTTAATACATTCTAACTAATTTAGGTTGTTTAAAATGCAATTTACCAAAACATGTCCCACTTTACCTGACTTCACCCTATGTCAGCATATTAACAGCCTACTTTTTACTGTTTTTTTACAGATTTTTTTTACAGTGAACTGAATAACTGTGTCGGTGCTCATTAAATTTATTTTCGTCCCACATAAACTACATTTCGAACAAATTTTTCGATCTAAATGATCACATTCTTTTTAGTCCTGCGCTAATGCATACAACATTTTTATTGAATAAAACAGACAAGCATTTGAATATTATTGGTCAAAAAGACGACACCGGTTTTGCCAAACTCAGAGGCGGGAGAAGAAACCACATATGACAAACATATTTTATTTTGAGATAAGCTAAGATTAAAGCAGGGGATTGACAAATATGACGAGCAAACCATTTAATAGCTACGAGACTTAAATGGCAAAATTGAGCATTGACTCGAACGGGCAAGTGACTATTAGTTGTTTACTGGGCCCGACGTTAGATACTGGCCTCGGGTCATCGTGCTGAACCCTGCCCCCCCAGCACCCCCCTGATAAAAGATGTTCCCACGGCTATGTCTAGTAGTGATGTGCGATACCATGTAATTCTTATTCGATCCGATACCAAGTAATACCCAGGCTGGTATTGCAGATACCAATAGCCTACCAATACTTTTTACGTATTATATTTGTAGTGTGATGTGACAACTAGTTTAAAGTGAAAAAGTAGGCTGTAGGCGTACCAATTCCAAATTAAAGCTACATAATGACAGTACAATAAACTACTCTCATATTATTTTCTTTATAATAAAATAACGACACCCACAGAGACTGAGACAGCGACCTGTTGTAGTGACACATGACACATTAGGCCAACCATCCTGGGTTCAAAGAGACTGTAAGGTTACAGAGACTATGACCTTTTGGAGGCCTTGGACAATAGAGGTGTACTAGAGAAGTTGGACACTTGTCTATTGAAATGTTAGTAGACATTTAATTTTGCGGGGGAAAGTGTAGCACAGGGTGTTTGAAAAGACATACAGATTAGCCTTCCATTTTAGTCTCATTCATTTGTTTTTTCTATTCACTAAAGGTAATGTCTCAAAAACATAATATTATTTCTTTGTCATTTACCAGGATTGTTTTGTTGTGAAGTTTGACTGTGATGTGTGTTTTCTTAAATTCTGCGAGGCACAACATTGTCAGCAGAGTGCGCTCTATGCATTACTAGGGAAACGGTAGCTAATGGCTGTAGAGAAGAAGCCGGCAGTACGCGAGTGAGTGTGGCCTGTGTACGGCATAGAGAGCGCTTCTAAACAATTATTTTATCTTCTAACAGGTAAATCCACAATTGACAAAATCTTAATTATAGCTATAAGTGTAGTACTTGGGTAGAACCTTCATTTATCACATATAGGCATAACAGTGAATTTGGTCATGAGGGAGAATTGGTTTAACCGTTTTCAGTGGGAAGTTGAGAGGGCAATAATCTGAATAAATAGTCTAGTTCACCTACAGGGGATTCCGGTATTATTATAGTAAAGTCATGAATGAATGGTTACGTTTTATTTGATATGGATGTCTGTTAAGATTGATGATCTTAGTTAATGTAAGTGTAATTCATAGAAATTTAGAGATGTAATGAGGGTTATAGAATGTTAATCACCTGTCAATCGCATCGAAATGTTCGTTATTATTCGTAAGTCATGAATGAACGGTTATATGTTTTATTTAGTGTTCTGGATATATAATTCTGTTAAGATAGATGATGTTAGTTAGTGTAAGTGTAATTCATAGAAGTTTAGAGATGTAATGGGTGTTAAAGAATGTTATAATCACTTGTCAATCACATTGAAATGTTCATTATTATTTGTTATGTTTGTTTACGGTGTAGAATAATTAGATAGTGTGTAAATCATATATAGACTACTAGGAAAACGGTAGCTAACTGCTATAGAGGAGAAGCCGGCAGTACGCAAGTGAGTGTGGCCTGTGTACCGCATAGAGAGCGCTTCTAAACAATTATTTAATCTTCTAACAGAAAATAAATGTGTTACTCCCGAGTGAACTCTGTGTCATTCTTGGACCTGTAACACAGACTTTAATAACTTTCCCACATCAGTGATAGCAAGATAGTCGCGTTATCTCCCTGTACCTGGACAACTTATGCCGCTGTAGGGTCTTCGTAGGGGGAAGTTAAAGAACGACTGCTGTAGCAGCCGGCTCCGTCACAGAGCCCCAGTGCACACACACCTGACCAGCGGAAGGAGAAGTAGTACCTCTCCCTAACCGGATATATTTAGACTTCTCTGGTGACAAAGAAGTTACTTATGATAACTTTAACACTCACTCCAAATTACTGAGTTTAAATATCGATCTTTTTATATGAGAATCGATACTAGAGCAGGAGACGTTGGTATCATAAATATCAATACTTTAGTATCGATCCGCACATCACTACTCTCTAGTGTGGAAGAACAACAGGTCCTGAGAAGGTTTTCAAGTTGAACCAACTGTGAACCAGCACCAGTTCCGAACCAGAGCCAGCTTTGTCTAGGACCCATCTATAAAGACAATTTATTATAATTGTGTATAAGAGAAGTCCACAGTTTGATTAATTGAACCACGGTCATCAAATCTGTCGTACACTGTATATTTTTTCACTCTAAGGTAAGCTAAGGAGGACATCTAGTGGCTAAATCCGGTAAATAGCCTTCAACAGTTAGAGAAATCTAATCAGTTAGTTAAAATACTCGATGAGACAAATTTATATACTGAATGTCATTACTGTAGGTAGAACTAAACACCCCACTTTTCCCAAAAGCATTTAGAAAGTGACACACGTCCTGCTGCCAGTTGGTGGCGCTATAACTTTGACTCGCAATAGTTACATCCATCTTATGGTCCTCTTACCACGAACACACTTCTGACATTTCATCAAGATTAGTTAATGTATGTAGACGTTATAACGTTTCGTGTTTCTTTTCTCGCCATGAATCTGTTTCCTCGCCACGGCCAAACCGTTCGAGATATCAAAAATCCATTTGCAATTTTGCTTCCTCAATGTCTCGTCTTCATGCACACCGACTTTGGGGGCAAATGGATGAATTCCCTAGGAGAAGTACTTTAAATTCCAGAGGAGGCGTTTACAACGACCCATAAACGACCCATAAACGACTCATAATTACCGGCTTCCTGTTGGGCTGACGTAAAACTTAGAGCACGAAAGTTGTTCGGCCCGATGAGATCTATAAGTATACCAAGTTTCATATTATTACATGCAAGCGTGTTTGATATATGGAGTATATATATGTGTTTGAATCTCCTTCCAGCTTCAGCCCGGCTCTGAAAGCCGCGGGTTCTGACCTGTGTACAAATTTTCAAGAGTTTTTGAGCATGTTAAGGGCCCCAAAAGTGCCCAAAAGGTAGGAGAATAATAATAATCTTAACGAAAACAATAGGGCCTTCGCCTTTGGCTTGGGCCCTAATAATAAAAATAATCTTTACAAAAACAATAGGGCCTTCGCCTTCGGCTTGGGCCCTAATAATAATCCTTAGGAAAACAATAGGGCCTTCGCCTTTGGCTTAGGCCCTAAATATAGCTGCGAGCAGCGATTGCGGGCCCAAGCCGGTGGCACCGCAACCCCGGTGCCTTTAGTTACCTTTTAAGAGACACTTTCACTCATTCAAATAAAGAGCATTTTTCCATGTGTGTGAAATTCCTTGTTCCTCACCTTACTTGATGTCAGGTTTCGGATTACTTGTTTTGAGATAAAAATGTTGATTCCTCATCCATTCCATTGTAAACATTTCAATTTAACTTTCAATCAACCCTAAGAGCCCCCCCCCACACACACAAACACACAGCAATACTAACGTTGACTGTAAAGATAAAAATTGGTGTATTGTTAATTAGGGCCCAAGCCAAAGGCGAAGGCCCTATTGTTTTTCAAAGGATTATTATTATTATTATTATTTTTATTTTTTACCTATCTTTTGGGCACTTTTGGAGCCCTTAACGTGCTCGAAAACTTGAAAATTTGCACACGGGTCAGACCACACGGCCATCAGGGCCGGGCTGAAGCTGGTACCCGGGCGTGGCAGGGGGGCTCGACAGCACCCCCTGGAATAGGATTCAAACACTTGTCCATATATCAAACACGCTTGCAGGTGATAATATGAAACTAGGTACACTTATAGATCTCATTGGGCCAAACAACTTTCATGCTCTAAGTTTTACGTCAGCCCAACAGGAAGTCGGTTATTATGGGTCGTTTATGGGTCGTTTGGAAACGCCTCCTCTGGAATTTAAAGTACTCCTCCTAGGGAATTCATCCCTTTGCCCCCAAAGTCGGTGTGCATGAAGTAAAGGCATTGAGGATGCTAAATTGCAGACAGATTTTTGATATCTCGAACGATTTGGCCGTGGCGAGGAAACAAATTTATATGACTAAGAAAGGACATATAAAGCGTGTTATAACTTTATAAGTTTTATCTACAGTTACAAAACTCTGTATTTATATTGTTCTCCTCAAGCCAAACAACTTTCTAATTTATAGTCATTAGCTCAGAGGAACAGAAAGTCAGATATTTTGGTAAAAGTCAGGGCTGGTGTCTGTGTTTGTGTGTGTGTGGCTGGCTGTAAACTGTCTTTTGGTGATAGTTTAGTTTAAACACAAAGTCATACATAGGGTTAAACTGCCCTCTTGTGTCCAAAATTATATTTATCAATGAAATCGCAGTGCACATGTATCGTTATGAATGCCCGTGCAGCCGTTAGTTTCATTTTAAAATAAGCGCCTTTTCTGGGGCTGTTTGCTTGAATTGTGAGTTCAAATCTTTGGAAATAAATAATTTAAATGATGATTAAAATGCTTAATCAATGACTGCAGGCAGATGGGTGAAGTGTTTGGAAAATAACATACTGTAGACTACTAGAGGAGGCGAGAGGAGGTAATCGGCTCTTTTACTTCCAGGGCGGGACATCGTAATATCAATTCAATACAATTCTTTTTTTTCATACCTTTTTGATGGTAGTTTCTTATTGGCTAAGACACATGTCATTAGATGCCTTAGAGGAACCCTCTCCCTTACCAATCAACTACCACAATACAATATTGACATCTCGTTCGTCCAATGATTTGTTCCAAATGTCATCTTCAATTCTCCAAGTTGTACGTACAACGACCTGATGATAAAGCGAATATCAAATGTTTTTAGCATAAGAGAAATATAACCTCAAATTATGGACAACGTTTTATTCTTTTATATTTTTATTGAGAATTAGCTAGCTAGTGTGCACATTGTGAACTACCTTGTGATTTTTCAACATTACGTTTTCCTTGTTTTTTTCAGTAGCTAGCTAGTTTTAGCTTGTATAGCTTGGCAGGTCTAAGACAATGGCTAATATGGATTTCGGTCAGGACATTAGTGGCGAGGCAGAGAGGCATGGCATTGGGCGCAGAGTGTGGGATGGAAAATAACCACTAGGGGATTATTTGTTGTTGCAGCAATTCCAGAGTTTGGATTATACAGAGAAGGTAAGGATCAAAACTGGTTGCCTTAAGGTGCATTTGAAAAGGGGCTACTCAAGGACATAGCTAACCAACACTGTTATAGTTTGCTAGCTTTTTTGCTGACAACTTAACAAGGTAGCTAGCTATAGTAACTAATGTTAATAATACAGGTAGGTTAGCTATATAGCGCTTGTGCAGCTAACTAAATTCACAGCTTTTAGTCAACTAGCTGTAGAGAGACCTTGCTCATTAAAAAGACACAGATAGCTATAGTTGGTAAATACATAGGGCCATATTTTAACGATCTGAAACGCAAGTATCAAACGCGAAACGCAAGTTACATTGTGGGAGGGTCCCGGGCGCTGTTGCTATTTTACCGGCGGGATAAATGGTTCTTGCGCCCGACGGATATCTAAAATGGGTAGGTCTAAAGTAGCTTCATTAGTCATAGGTGTGGTTTGGGCGTAATGTGCAATAAACCAATCAGATCATCATCTCGCATTCCCTTTAAGAGTGGGCGCGCTTGTTCCATGGCGGATTGCTATTATAACGGCGATTTTGTATTGATTTTTCTTTTTACAAAATGTAAATAAAGAAATGTCACAAGACATCGCCTACTTTCCGATATTTTGGACTCTCACTGAATCACGAGGTTATGAATGCATGGTAATATTTTTGCAATGTAGTCTAACATTAGACCGAGATTACAATTCTGTCAAATAAGCTTTCCACTCCCGTTCTGTATTTCTGGGCATTTAAGTGGCTGGCACGCATGTCAACATCACGTCTCCTGAAGTCCTCTAATATTTCCTAATTAATATCATCAACACATCCATGATTCATGGACATGTTGCGTAAAATATAACAAGCCACAAAGAATGCTGCGACTTGAGTAGTGTACCGGTTCTATCCAAACACCTGACGTGCATTTTCAGTGTGCCAAATGTTCGTTCAATTAGGCTACACTGCGTGTTTGTGTGTGTTTTTGATTAAACAGCATTTTACGCACTTGCTGACATCATAAATTGTGTCATCATTAACCATGTCTTTAACGGATAGCTGTTGTCCCCTTCACAGCCGCCCATCCAAAGTGGGAATCCTTATGGCAAAGATACCATAAATGAGTCGTGGCTTGAGCCTGAGTAATTCTGATTAAAGACATGGGTGCTTTTACTATTAGCATCGCATATTACGTGTGTATACTTGTGGATTGAATGGGTTCCCTTGAGGTTGATGTATATCAGTGCAAATAATTCATTATAAATAATTTGAGTAAATGTGTACACTACATGTATCCCTTTTTCACATTTTCGGACACCACAATGACTTTCTCGTGTGGTAATATTTTTCCTTGTAATTATGCATTGCAATAACAAAGAACTACTACATTTGTGTAGATGAGAGGAGCAAAGTGTATGCGCGTTGTGCACACGCTACATTATGGTTAAGCATGCGCCCTTAAATTAGCATAGGAATAACACGCCACTGACTTTAAACCAGGTTTTTCCTGGTCAGTGGCGGAATTGTTTTTGGGGACTGCAAGATAGCACCAGGGAATGTTTGCGCCGGAACACGCCTCTACTTTTCGCTGAACCACCCAATGGACGCAAGTTTATTCCCTAATTTACCGACGCGCGTCTGTGGAGGGTAAAGTCCCATATGCGTCGGGTGTAAGATAGGAATGATACATGCGTTTGTGTAAAAAGTCAATTGTGCTGGGTGTAAGATAGGGCCCATAGTCCTATTTAGTGCTTGCACACTTGTGTTATTCAGCTGACAGCACGTATACCTGCCAACCTGCACGCATTTTGCGTACCATTTATACAATTGGAAGTCAAACTACACTGGTACAAAATACTACTCTTTTATACGCAAAAACTGTATTTGCCAGATTTTTTGTAATTCACTGTTAACGCTAATATTACTAGTGCAGAGACATTTACAGGGTTCGGGGCGAAGGAAAAAAAACGAATTCTCCTGCTTCTCCCGCGAGTGACTATCTAGTAATCGTGATACAGCTGCTGGATTCACTCATGGCAGCTCCACCTCGTCCATTGACAATGACCTACCACTGATGCGTTAGGAAACTGGTAGGGATATTGACCAAACTGTTTGCCAGTACATGTTTGAAATTGAGCTATTCAAGCACATAGCTAACCAACACTGTCCTAGTTTGCTAGCTTTTCTGCTAACAACTTAACTAGGTAGCTAGCTACAGTAACTAACGTTAATAATGCAGGTTGGTTAGCTACATAGCGCTTGTGCAGCTAACTAACTTCACAGCTTTTAGTCAACTAACAGTAGAGAGACCTTGCTCATTAAAAAGACACAGATGTTTAGTGCTTGCACTCCTGTGTGATTCATATGACAGCACATTATGTACAGCAATGTTTCACGTTAGTGCAGCAATCCTTAGCTGATAGAGGGAGGTGCTGATGTTGGATGAGAAGGCATACTTACTATTTAATAAAAAATATTTGCAGGATTGTTTATAATGCACACCCAGCCCTTCTGTTTAGATTGCAAACATCATGTACAGGGGAGGAAACAACTAAATGAACTGGAGACTGTGACAGCATCTATCCCATTAACTGGAAATGTTAGAGTGCCCTACCCTCTAGTAATATTATTAATAATAAATCATGGTAAGTTTTCATTCTAATTCTATGGTTAAAATTGAAGAGGTTGCATTATTATTATTATTATTATTATTATTATTATTATTATTATTATTTATTTCATATACAAGTAATTTATATATAATTTTATAAGTGTACATATGTTTTTTGTGGGCTTATTGAGATGGAATGCCCACTTCCCAAATGTTATACACCACTGCGAAACATAACTACACCGATTTTTATCTTACAGTCAACGTTAGTATTGCTGTGTGTGTGTGGGGGTGGGGGGGGGGCTCTTTGGATGGATTGAAAGTGATATTGAAATGCTTACAATGGAATGGATGAGGAATCAACATTTTTATTTTAAAACAAGTAATCTGAAACTTGACATCAAGTAAGGTGAGGAACAATGAATTTCACACACATGGAAAAATTCTCTTTATTTGAATGAGTGAACATGGCTCTTGCCACCGGCTTGGGCCCGCAATCGCTAATCGCAGCTATATTTATTATTATTATTTATTATTTTTTAATAACTTTTGGGCACTCTTGGGGCCCTTAACGTGCTCGAAAACTCTTGAAAATTTGCACATGGGTCAGAACCCGCGGCCATCAGGGCCGGGCTGAAGCTGGTACCCGGGAGTGGCAGGGGGGCTCGACAGCGGCACCTGGAACGGGATTCGAACACTTTCAAACACGCTTGCATGTAATAATATGAAACTAGGTACACTTGTAGATCTCATCAGGCCGAACAACTTTCCTGCTCTAAGTTTTACGTTAGCCCAACAGGAAGTCGGTTATTATGGGTAGTTTATGGGTAGTTTATGGGTAGTTTATGGGTCGTTTATGGGTCGTTTATGGGTCGTTTATGGGTCGTTTATGGGTCGTTTATGGGTAGTTTATGGGTAGTTTATGGGTCGTTGGAAACGCCTCCTCTGGAAATTAAAGTACTCCTCCTAGGGAATTCCTCCATTTGTCCCCAAAGTCGGTGTGCATGAAGACAAGACATTGAGGATGCTAAATTGCGAACGGATTTTTGATATCTCGAACGGTTTGGCCGTGGCGAGGAAACAAATTCATGGCGAGAAAAGAGACGTCTGCATACATTAACTGATCTTGATGAAACGTCAGAAGTGTGTTCGTGGTAAGAGGCCGATCAGATGGATGTAACTATTGTGAGTCAAAGTTATAGTGCCACCAACTGGCAGCAGGAAGTGTGTCACTTTTTAAATGCTTTTGTCAAAAGTTAGGTGGTTAATTTTACCTACAGTAACGACACTCAGTATATAAATTGGTCTCATCGAGCTGGACAACTTTGTAATTTACAGACATTAGCTCCAACCAATAGGAAGTCAGATATTTTGGTTGGAATGTGGATTTTCTCTCACTTCTCTTTCTGTGTGTGGGGGGGGGGGTGTGGGGGATTTTTCTATTACTTTTAATGTTTTTGAAAGTTTCAGGGGTTTTGGGGCTCTTATTCGTATTGAAATCTAAATACCTAATAAGCTAAATAACACTGAGTATTTTAACTAACAGGTTAGATTTCTCCACCTAATACTGTTGAATGCTCTTTACTGGATTTAGCCACTAGATGTCCTCCTTAGCTTACCTTAGAGTGCAAAAAAATATAGTGCACGACAGATTTAATGACCGTGGTTCGATTCATTAAACTTTGGACTCATGATAAATTGTGTTTATAGATGGATCCAATACAAACCTGGTTCTGGATCGGAACTGGTGCTGGTTCACAGTTAGTTCAACTTGAAAACCTTCTCAGAACCTGTTTGTTTTTCCACACACTAGAGAGTAGTGATGTGCAGATCGATACTAAAGTGTTGATATTTACGATACCAATGTCTCCTGCTCTAGTATCGATTCTTATATAAAAATATCGATATTTAAACTCAGTAATTTGGAGTGAGTGTTAAAGTTATCATAAGCAGTGGCATAAGTTGTCAAGGTACAGGGAGATAGAGTGATAGTCGCCTTATCACTGACTGTGGGAAAGTTATTCACTTCTGTGTTACAGGTCCAAGAATGACACAGAGCTCACTCGGGAGTAACACATTTATTTTCTGTTAGAAGATTAAATAATTGTTTAGAAGCGCTCTCTATGCGGTACACAGGCCACACTTACTCGCGTACTGCCGGCTTCTCCTCTATAGCCGTTAGCTACCGTTTTCCTAGTAGTCTATATATGATTTACACACTATCTAATTATTCTACACCGTAAACAAACATAACAAATAATAATGAACATTTCAATGTGATTGACAAGTGATTATAACATTCTTTAACACCCATTACATCTCTAAACTTCTATGAATTACACTTACACAAATAACATCATCTATCTTAACAGAAATCTATATCCAGAACACTAAATAAAACATTCATGACTGACGAATAATAACGAACATTTCAATGCGATTGACAGGTGATTAATATTCTTTAACACTCATTACATCTCTAAATTTCTATGAATTACACTTACATTAACTAAGATCATCAATCTTAACAGAATTCCATATCAAATAAAACATAACCATTCATTCATGACTTTACCATACATATAATAATACCGGAATCCCCTGTAGGTGAACCAGACTATTTATTCAGATATCGCACTCTCAACTTCCCACTGAAAACGGTTAAACCAATTCTCCCTCACAATCAAATACACTGTTATGCCTATATGTGATAAATGAAGGTTTTACCCAAGTACTACACTTATAGCTATTATTAAGATTTTGTCAATTGTTGATTTACCTGTTAGAAGATAAAATAATTGTTTAGAAGCGCTCTCTATTCGGTACACAGGTCACACTCACTCGCGTACTGCCTGCTTCTCCTCTACAGCCGTTAGCTACAATTTCCATAGTAACGCATAGAGCGCGCTCCGCTGACAATGTTGTGCCTCGTAAAATTTAAGAAAACACACATCACAGTCAAACTTCACAACAAAACAATCCTGGTAAATGACAAAGAAATAATATTATGTTTTTGAGACATTACCTTTAGTGAATAGAAAAAACAAATGAATGAGACTAAAATGGAAGGCTAATCTGTATGTCTTTTCAAACACCCTGTGCTACACTTTTCCCCGCAAAATTAAATGTCTACTAACATTTCAATAGACAAGTGTCCAACTTCTCTAGTACACCTCAATTGTCCAAGGCCTCCAAAAGGTCTTAGTCTCTGTAACCTGAGTCTCTGTTACCTTACAGTCTCTTTGAACCCAGGATGGTTGGCCTAATGTGTCATAAGTCAGTACAACAGGTCGCTGTCTAAGTCTTTGTGGATGTTGTTAATTATTATAAAGAAAATAATATGGGAGTAGTTTATTTTACTGTCATTATACAGCTGTAATTTGGAATTGGTACGCCTACAGCCTACTTTTTTACTTTAAACTAGTTGTCACATCACACTACAAATACAATACCTAAAAAGTATTGGTATTGGTATTGGTATCTGCAATACCAGCCTGGGTATTACTTGGTATCGGATCGAATAGGAATTACGCACATCCCTACTAGAGAGCCCAGAGAACGACGTTGTTACGTCACTGTGTACATCGTCATATGTCGTAGCTTTCCCAGAATTGGGAAAAAAAAGCGCCAACTTCAATCATAACAACCGGGAACCAATACAAAATATATTATTAACTGTAGCATGGTATTCACCCGCCCATTATTATTATTACGATGAAAGATTTGCTGTATTCACAGCAGACTTCGTTTTGACCATAAAAAATACATGTAAGACAAGATGATAATTTAAACTACTGTCACTTTTTTTATAGACGTGTACATTTAATTATTATACAGACCATCGGAATTCGAACAGTAGGAACTAACAAACTATCGGTTGTAGCCTATATTTTCACTGAAGACAGAAAGACAATTGCAATATCCATTTTCCGCTAGAAATTGTTTTAAACTTTAGAGACAAAACTTTCTTTAGTATATGCCAGTTTCTGCTGTCGAGGAAGATGACTGTTGTCCATGATTTTGGCTCTTTCTGGGGCATTCCTCCTGCCGTATTCTACAGTAACTACACCCGCGTTCATGTCTTGGGCGTTCCTGTGGAGTCGTCATCATCTCAATGAAATGGTCCTCTACTGTAGAGGATTATCGCGCATGAGCAGTGGACAGTGTTACTGTCACGTTCCAAGATAAGGAGGCAGGCACGTCTTCTCTGAATATATATTCATTCGAAAAACCACAAGGAAGAACTTGACAAGAACAAAGAACCACACAGGACTCACAAACACTCAGAACTAAATACCATACTAACGAGGGAAGGAGGTGCAGGTGTGGACTAAACAACAGAACTGATTGGCTGACAAAAACATGTGACACAAAAAGCGGGAAACCAAACCAAAACACATAAGGGAGAAAACACCCTGTAGTGACACAGAACAAGGACAGAGTCTACAGACATTGTGACATAACCCCCCACCTAAGGAGCGACACCTGGCGTGACCACTCCACCAATAAACAATGAAACACAAAGACATGCACACAAAGACATGAGAGGTGGAGGTCAAGGGAGGGTAGCGTGGCCCAGGCAAGCAGGGACACAGGGGCTGATCGGGGGGCAGGGAACACAGGGGCCGGCCGGGCAGCAGCTGAGCAGGGGGTATGGAGGTCCCGTGGCCTCAGCAACGGGGTTCCGGACGGCGACGGCCGAGCAGGGGGTCCGGCCGGCGGCGATGGCCGAGCAGGGGGTCCGAACGGCGGCGTCGGCCGAGCAGGGGGTCCGGACGGCGGTGTCGGCCGAGCAGGGGGTCCGGACGACAAGAACAGCCGAGCAGGGGGTCCGGATGACAGGGGTTCTGGGAGGTCAGGTGGCAGCACAGCAGGGAGCTCCAAATCCTCCATTGCCGGGACATCTTCAAATTCCGGCGGTGGAGGCAGGATCAGCTCCTCCAGCTCCAACCCCTTCTCCCAGGCGAAAAACCCCCAAGAACCAGACGCTGCTTCCATTTGATAACAGTGGTTCTTTCTGTCACGTTCCAAGATAACAAGACAGGCGCGTCTTCTCTGAATATATATTTATTCGAAAAACCACAAGGAAGAACTTGACAAGAACAAAGAACCACACAGGACTCACAAACACTAAATAAACTAAATACCATACTAATGAGGGAAGGAGGTGCAGGTGTGAACTAAACAACAGAACTTATTGGCTGACAAAAACATGTGACACAAAGAGCGGGAAACCAAACCAAAACACATAGGGGAGAAAACACCCTGTAGTGACACAGAACAAGGACAGAATATACAGACATTTTGACAGTTACTTTATAAAAATGAGTGCTTTTTACACTTTGTATTGTCACATTTTTCAAAATTTGCATTGCTTTCTTTTTGTAATATCGATTATTGTCTCATCCAGTTGTTTTGAGGAGACATCCTTCCCTTGCCAGCCTACATTTTTTTTTTTTTTTTTTTTTTTTTTTTT
>JACXGM010005554.1:0-34875 GCA_016801145.1 Umbra pygmaea | reverse complement strand
GTGGCATTTAAACAATGCCCAATTGGCACTAAGGGGCCTAAAGTGTGCCAAGAAAACATCCCCCACACCATTACACCACCACCACCAGCCTGCACAGTGGTAACAAGGCATGATGGATCCATGTTCTCATTCTGTTTACGCCAAATTCTGACTCTACCATCTGAATGTCTCAACAGAAATTGAGACTCATCAGACCAGGAAACATTTTTCCAGTCTTCAACTGTCCAATTTTGGTGAGCTCTTGCAAATTGTAGCCTCTTTTTCCTATTTGTAGTGGAGATGAGTGGTACCCAGTGGGGTCTTCTGCTGTTGTAGCCCATCCACCTCAAGGTTGTGCGTGTTGTGGCTTCACAAATGCTTTGCTGCATACCTCGGTTGTAACGAGTGGTTATTTCAGTCAAAGTTGCTCTTCTATTAGCTTGAAGCAGTCGGCCCAGTCTCCTCTGACCTCTAGCATCAACAAGGCATTTTCGCCCATAGGACTGCCGCATACTGGATGTTTTTCCCTTTTCACACCATTCTTTGTAAACCCTAGAAATGGTTGTGCGTGAAAATCCCAGTAACTGAGCAGATTGTGAAATACTCAGACCGGCCTGTGTGGTTAAAGCATTGGGATAAGTGTGTAGAGTTTTGAAAACTGTGTTCAAGCAATGAAAAACAATCTAGAGTTTTGGTCCACATGAACTGCTGCTGTTACAGACTATAGTTTGAGTTTGTGGCTTCAGTTGTGCCCACTGTCATTTAGCGATTGAAAAAATTGTAAAGCATGACTGTTTTTTCATGTTACCTCTGATATTGTTGTCTATGGTGGGACAGAGGATAGTACACACTGGTCTTTTATTCCAGTGGCCTGGGTTCAATACCTCATGCAACATTTAAGAAAAAAATAAAGAGCTAGCAGACCTGAAAAAACAACCACACAGGCCAGGCTTCACACCCCACGTGCATCAATGAGTCTTGGTCACCCATGACCCTATCGTCGGTTCACCGCTTATCCTTCCTTTGAACACTTTTGATAGCTATTGACCACTGCAGAATGGGAACACCCCACAACACCTGCAGTTTTGGAGATGCTCTGACCCAGTCATCTAGCCATTACAAATTTGCCCAAGGCAGGAAAAGCTGTGAACTGGGTCATGGGCAGGCAAAGGCTCATTGATGCACGTGGAGAGCGAAGGCTGGACCATGTGGTATGATTCAACAAATTGCTGAAGAAGTTAATGCTGATTCTGATAGAAAGGTGTAAGAACACACAGTGCATCGCAGTTTGTTGCGTATGGGGATGCAGTGTGGGTGGCAAACAGGGGACATACACAATATAAGACAGGTAGACATAATGTTATGGCTGATGGGTGTATGTAAATTAATTATTTAAATTTTACCAGAATCAAATCAATTCAACTGTGTCATCAATCCTGATCCTGGCACGCCGAGGATCCAGCGGTTGGCATCCCCTACTTACTGACATCATTGTTCCATCTATTTCTCCCATCCAGTCTCAGAGAAACACCTGACCTGAATCAGGCAATGGGCCTATTTAAGGACTATGAGACTTGGGGGAATTGTGGGATATTTACTTCTTAATGGTTTGTTTCTAGGCCATTTTGGCATCTTGTATGATTACTACTGAACTTACACTTAAAGATTTTATGTTGGAGTTGTGCACTGTAAACTTTATATTGTCTTGTGTAAAACAACCACAGTATCTATTTTTGGGTATTAGTGTCACCCAGATATTTGTTCCCTGTTACGTTTTGGTACTAGCTCATATGTTCTCGTTTCCTATAAATTAAGAAGGAAGTGTACACATCCTGCGTTTGACTCCTCTCTAGTGCCTGCTCTTTACAAAGGTTGCGTCTCAATACGCAAAGTATGCATACTAAATAGTATGCCAGACTACGATTAGTATGTCCCAATCCATAGTACGCAAAAATAGTATGTCAGCATTCCCCGGATGGTCTACTATTTCCGGGGGATTTTCGAAGTATGCAACCCTGCATGCTTTTTGGCCTGATATAGCCCACAATCCGTTGCGACACAAAATAGGAGGGGTTTCCGAAGCCGAAAGTCTTCTTTGGCTGTGTTTAAATGTAAGTATCCAAAAGTTAGGTAATAATAAACGTGTCATTACATTAGTATTTGGTTATTGTACTAATATAAAATACATTTTAAGTTAAATGCGAACCGGTTGTGCCAAATGTTTACTGTTCAAGCTTCGCGGGCTTCATCGTTTCTGGAAGTGGTCTAATTTTAGATGCAACGTTATGACGCGTTAGTATATCCCCCATGCTAGCATACTCGCTTACTATATACTTAATAGTACGTACTTTAGCACCACCTGCGTAGTACGTACTTTTAGTATGTAGTATGTAGTATGCATATTGGGATTCAGCCAAAATGTTTATTTTTCCAACCATGTGACAATAGAGTTAACACTTTCTTTTGAGAAGACTTGAACCAAGGACATTACAGTTAGAATACCTTTGCTTTACCACTGCACCACAGAAGGACTTGTTCACTTTCCCAAACTGCAGACATTTTGTCCTCATGGTACCGATTACTAGCCAATCAGAATTGTATACTGTTGTCACTCCTTTTCTACTTAAACCATCACCAATCCCATGTATTCATGTACGTTATTCTACACTTCAATGCATATAAAGCGGGAAAACGAGCGGAGTATCATTCCTATTTCTGTGAAGCCCGCACAATGGTGGTGAGAGTCTGTAAAGCACTCCTAAGCTGCTTGCAGATGAAGCTACTGGCCATACATCCTTTTCTTCTCTGTCAGTGACACTGAATCACAATGCGCTGTCTGGGCCAATTCTGGGTATTGGAGTACAGGACACATCATCTGAGACAGAACTGTTAGGTTTGAAGAAAGGGAGGTATGGAATGGGATGGCTGACAGAAGAGAACTATAGCACAGCGCAATAGAGACAGGCCTGTAGTAGTGAGATGGAGAGAGAGATAACGGTGTGTGTGTGTGTGTGTCTCTCTGCGGGTGCGTGCTCCATTACAAACCAGTGAAGCAGTTCAGCTGCCAGGCCACTATCTCAGGCACTGCTGACAAACTGTAATGTGTAGAAGCCCACAGCTGCAACCTCCAGCTGAGTTCTGAGATTCAATTACCGTCCCAGGCCTGGGCAGATGGAGAGGTGGGAGGGTCAGCCTCCCTGGAATGGGACAGAGGAGTTAGAGGCTTGTCAAATGGAGCCACAAGCTACTAGTCTCAGAAACCCAACTCTGAGCAACAGTGAATTGGAGTAGTAAAATGGTAACATTGACTTGGTTCTGGGTTCATAGATTAATGATTTTGGAATAGAGGAAATATGTATACTTCTTACATCATTAACTCATTGAATATTATAACATAAAAAATGGTAACTAGCAAAGTATGAAATTGTACCTGTGGCACAGTTTAGACTCAAACCTAGAATGAGTTGGATAGCATGCCACTACGCCTAAAGCTGCGATATTTCTCTGCTTTCTTAAAACAATATTAAAACAATCAGGGCTTTACTTAAATTGAGGGATCTATTCTACTGTATAATAATACAATTACATTTGTTTAATGTCAGTCTCTGTGCCAAAAGATTGGTATACCTAGGTGGGATTTGAACTGCAAATCCTGCATCAATGGTAATTTAGCTCGTGAAGCAACAAATGTCTATTATTAGGTAACATCAAATGGACTATTACCAACGCATAATGGTTGGTAATAGTCCATTTGATGTTACCTAATAATAGACATTTGTTGCTTCATTGAAAAACTGTGTTAATTTTGACAAAATAACAGCTGTGGCATATTAATCACAAATGGATTTCAATGTAGAATTTGATCTGAAATTATTCCTGTGATTAGTGTATGCATATCCATTCACTGTAAATTATATTGTTTTTCTTGTAGCTCACTTGAAACAGCATGACACTGGTAATGCCAAGGTCGTGGGATCAATTCCCACAGTGGCAAGATTGAATATGTATGTACAACTGCCACTTGTTCTAAAAATGGGTATTTCTAAATCACTTAAAGGGGAACACTGATGAAATTCTATAATTTGTCTATGTTCCTAAATCGTTTGAAGTACATATTTGACGTTCTGGCTCATCAGTCAACTCTCTCACGTTTTGGGAACTTTAGAAGACATTGAAAAGTTGGTTTTAGTGACTATAATGTCGGAAACATGACCAACCTTTTGAGGTGTTTGAGGGCTGGAGTATGCCTTTAAATAGGGCCATCGACTATTTTAGGCACCAAGTGATACAGACGTCCTCGATGGCAATAAGTTTATCCCTATCTACAGCCTCCAGTGTTTGATGTGATGTTCTGATATTGTACACTATATATAATATAGGGTAGAGTGGAAGTTGTACGTGACCTTGCAGTCAAGACCACAGATCTTCCATTATAGATCTACATAGCTATATACAGAGTGAGAGCTGGGTTTTTTCAACCATGGGGAATGCAAGTTAGGAAATACCTGAAGAGCTGGACAATTTCAACTTTGATCAAGTATTATTGATTGGTAATATCCAACCATATGTTTGAGTTGGAACACATAGAGGAAGAAATATGGGAAGGGCTTCTGCGCAACTTTATCGGTTTAATCTATCTAGTCGCTGTTTTGGTACTGTCCACCAGTCAAGCTCTTGATGGCATCAGAGACAGAAAATGTTTTGTTGTAAAGAGTGGGCAATGTTTATGCTTTCAACCATCTCCAGGCAAGAAAATGTACATCTGTTTGTTAGATAAACCGAGGTCCGAAGCTCACATGGACCCACGGTGTTCTGCAAACATTCTATCCATTATCCTGAAAAACAGCTGGACAAACCATCCAGGGGGCTAAAAGAGAACGGCAGCACTGTTGATGAACCGCCCATGCTGGCTTGCCTGCATATCTCCACTAGGATATCCTCACTCCAACACCACCCTCAGGGTGGTTACGGTCTGCTGGTGTCCCTTTGGAGGTGTGGTTTTCGCAATGTGGGTTGGTCGGAAGCATGCCTGCTTGCTCCTGCCCAAGGTTTTCTTTGTGCAGGACCACGTCTCTTGTCCCCCCGTCTCAGCCCCAGATGTTATGCTGCAATATTTTATGTGCTGGGGGTCTAGGTTTTCTGTTATTTCTCAGTCCCCAGAGGCAGAATATATATTAATTTTGGGGTCAGAGCTATATCAAGGTACTAGACCCAAGGTACACCCACTCTAAAGTTTCTTATGTCATGTTCATCCTGGGAGGACCCAAACCCTTGGAACATGCGACAGGACCATGTGGCCTGATGACTCCTTCCTGTCCCTGTCCTGTGCCCAACCCGCTGTGCTGGTGCCCACGTCATGCTGCTGGTGACACCAGCTTTACATCTCCAGGGGGCTTTACATTCTCCCTTCACAAGACTACTGAACTGTGTTGATGCTACATAAAGACTATGGTCAGAGCACACCCATTCCGATCTTCATTGTTGTACAATAATTTAACACTGATAAAGTGAACTTAATGCAATGGGCTGTGTACCTTCAGATCCCCCACCCAGTACAGCCAGAAGAGGACTTGCCACCCCCTTGAGTCTGGCCTCTTTCTAGGTTTCTTCCTGTGTCCCACTTACTAGGGAGTTTTTCCTAGCCACTGTGCATCACTTGTGTTGCTTTCTCTTGGGGGTCTCGGGCCAGGTGTTTTTCAAAGCACTTTGTGACAACTGCTGTTGTAAAAAGGGCTTTATAAATAAATTTGATTTAAATTTGATTGAAGGCGGTGTAACACTAACAGGTAATCATTTGATTACTGTCTATTTAAAAGATGTTTCAGTCATATTCCACTTGGACTTCACCTGTCTTTCTTTATCCACTTGTTTATCTCTCTCAGCTGCCCCTTTTCATCAATCAGTGTGTTCATGTCTGTATCCCTCTGCTCCCCTTTGTCCTTCATTGTTGCTGGTCAATATCATTCATATAACTATAGTATAATAACATATAAGAACATATAATATCTTTATTTCAATCTTAATTATTTATCTTTGCATCAGTTTTTCAAGCCAACGCTTGGCCTAAATGTCCACGCCACTAGTCTGGATATTGGACATAATCAAGAACAGAACATCTTGAGCACACCCATAAGCCCACCGTGTAAACCTGTGACAATAAACAGGCTGCTCTATTCCACACAACATCCAACACAACCTCTCCTGGCTCCAAGACAACAGAGGGACAGCGGGTTGGCAGTAGAACCATCAGCCAGCAAGCGGGGGGTTATCAGGGTGGCAATGGTGGTCAGGGTGGTGGCGGCTGGGCTAGTCAGGTAGCGAATTGGGGAAGCCTGTGGATTCCTGGGATGTCTGGAGCAGTCCAGAGCTGAGAGCCTGGAGTGAGATGTAATCACTGGCCCATCAAGAGCAAGAGTCTGGGCCTCGGGTTGCCCTAACCAGCTCTGATGGAAAGCAATCAGCTGGAGGAGGAGTGGAGAGATGGAGAGGGGGGTAGGAAAGGAATAAAGACACAAACACACAGACAAGCACATAAGGCTTTTTTTCCCAATTCAAGGCTCCACCTATACAATTGAGTTCATTCTAAACCAATTCACACAACTGCATGTAACCAAAAAAGCGATTAGAAAATGGTTGGATACTGTTAAAGCAAGTTGTGACAACTGCTGATGTAAAAAATGGATTTATAAAATAAATGTGATGATTGATTGATTGATTGAAAATATAGAAATGGTGAGATACATACTTTAGAGGTGTAATGAAGGAAGGTGCATATAGAAATTGGTGATGTAGTCTAAAAGCAGTAGATAATGAATCTACAAAATATGTCCTTGAAGCTGACGTGGCTTAAATACAAAATATATGATATTTGTACAACAAACTGGAAGTCTCATATAGCCTACTATTTTACTCCCAGTCTAATATGCGGGTTATTTTCACTTTAGAGATATTAAATATAATTACAAATGCAAGGGGTAATTCTTCACTGTGCTTAATTGCACTGCTTCCCACTTAACAGGGGAATTGCGTAACATGAGTGTTTTTGTTATGATAATTACCCCTACATATCATTTTGGACTCATTAGTGGGCTTCTTGAAATAAACGAGGCATGACAAAAGAGAAACGGCTAAACACATCAGAATTATTTCAATCTGGGCCATCGCTAATTAAAACGGATTGAAAAATGAATCACAAGAATGAAATGGTACGCCTTTTGATATTTCACTAAGCAGGTTGGAATGAGCAAAGCATCATTAAAATTAACTTTGTTGTGTTATTTGATGAAGGCTTAGTTAGAATGTGTTGGTTGAACACAACACCTTTATTAGCTGCATTTTTTTCTTAATGTTCCAAAACGTTCCACCCCAGGCTGCTCCTCTTCACTTCTAGCATGAGGAACACCCTACCACATTGTTTCAAGTGTCTTAAAGAGGAAGTATAAAAGTTATTTGAAATTGAATTGAAACAGCGTGCAGTGTTGAGAAAAAAGCCGCTTTCCGACCAAGTAGTTACAGGAACGTAATTATAGGAACAGTCCACTTCTAAACAGTTCTACTAACTACTCTCCCCAAAAAACGGTTTTGCTATTTGCATTCACACTGGTCAAGTGGCCATAGGAACTGGTAGGAGGGATAAGGGAGGGATTGCAAGCACCGCAACGGTCTTTTATTTCGTCGTCACTAGACTAATGTAGCACCACATACTATAACAACATTTCACAGTTGAATGTTTTTGTAACACTGGGTGTTTGATTGGAGATAAGTGTGTAAATCATCTTATGTATGCGGATGATCTGGTTGTTTTCACCTCAAGTAGTGCTGGGTTCCTTCCGCGGCTTGCTGTTTGTTTAGGGTGACCAGACGTCCCGTATTTCCCGGGACGGTCCCGTATTTCAGACCTTTTTCAGGTGTCCTGACTTATTTAATAAAAATAACAGTTTGTCCCGTATTTTAAATCAATCCAGTTTTTTCAAAAGTGACAGCTTATTCAGATTTGCCGCGTCTGTGAAGTTTAGCCCCACACAACATCCAATCACATTTGCATTCCCACGAGCTGCCGAGCCCAAGCATTGGGCGCGCAAATTATGAATGCTGATGCAATATAGTAGGCTAGTAGTTAACCGGTTACTAACGTCGTTAGCTGCATCCAACTATGTCCTCAAAGCGAGCATGTAGCTTCAACGAAGACCTAGAAAAATAATTACATTTTTTAAAGAAAGATTCAATGTTTTCAGATAATAGCAAAGTTGTGTGTCACACTTGTGGAGCGCATTTTTCAATTTCACACGGGGGTCAAAGCAACATCAAAAGCATATCTTAATGAAAAATCACAAGGACGCTGAAAAAAGTATGTGCTCAGTTCCCACTGTTAAGGATTTTTTTGCAAGTCAAAATTCGGAGTCTGATAAAATTCATGCAAGTGAAGGACTTTTTGCTTATCATTCCGTTATTCATGGACATAGCTTTCGATCAAGTGACTACACAGCAAAATTAATGAACAAAGTTTATGATCCAAAGTTTAGCTCTGCACGTACAAAAAATTTGGCAATCATATGCAACGTGCTAGCTCCTTTGTCCGAAGAAGAATTGCAAAGTAACTTCTACAAATGTTCTTTTGTTTTACTATCTGTTGACGCCTCAAATCACAAGGACATAAAATTATTCCCGGTGCTTGTGCGTTACTTCAGACCAGATTCCGACATTAATGTGAAGATTATAGAATTTTCCTCTTTGCCGGGGGAAACATCAGATTTACAGACGGAGTATCTGGTTATACAGTATCTGATTAATAGAACAGCATTCTCTTGCTGAAAAGCTAATTGGACTTTGTGCTGACGACACAAACACTAACTTTGGCGGTGCAAAGCGGCCAGGAAAAAATAATGTATGGAGAAAACTGCAGGTTAAATTAGGTAGGGAGGTGTTGGGCATAGGCTGTGCTGCACATATTATCCACAATTGTCTACAAACCGCAGCGGATTGCCTTCCAATTGATTTGGAGTGTTTTGCAGTGAACGTGTACAAATACTTTCATATATATACTGTTTGAGTGGAGCAGTTGAAAGACTTTTGTGAGTTCCTTCATCTTGAGTATTCAAAACTACTACAGCATGGCAACACACGTTTTCTCTCCCTTGGCCCAACTCTAGAGAGAATACTGCTTATTTTTATCTCAAGAAATGTGCCCAACCATTAAAAAAAAACAATTAAACGACCCATGCACTAAACTGTGGATTAATTTAGCAACAAAACAAACTGCTACCTTTAACCAGACAGTTGAGGTAGTAGAGCAGGGCAACATATCTGCCACTGAGATTGCACTACACATTAAGAATTTAAAAGAACTGTTGCAGGCCAGACTCAGTGAGGTGTTTGTCACATCTGACGTAAAAGCACAATTAGACGAGCTCGTAGAATCAGGAGATGTAAAGGCTGAAGACTTCTATTGTGGCATGCGAAACATCTATTCAACAGCGCTAGATTATCTTCATAATTGGAGTTTGTCATTTAAGGGCACTGACAAACTTGAATGGGCCTTGCTAAAAAAGGTTCCAGAGTGGGGTAACATTCAAAGCAGTCTCCTTACTTTCCATACACAAATTCCTACTCTCAGCCAAATTGATGAAAACAGCCTCTTTGACAAGTGGAATAACGCCAAGAAAATCATCCGGACTGGAACTCCAAGAAGACAGCTAGTTCTGAAAGATGGACAGAGGTGTTTCAAGAGCTTGACAGAAGGAACGTGAGTTTCCAATCACTCAGCAAGGCAGTGGAGTTCGTCCTATGTCTGCCTGGAACATCTGCCTCAGTTGAACGGGTCTTTTCCATGATGAACGCGATATGGACACCAGAAAAATCACAAATAGCTGTCAGAACCATGAAGGCAATGCTATTTGTTTGAGTGAATTTCAGATTAAACTGTGCAGCTTTCTACGACAAACTAATTAAAGACAAGCCGACTCATAGAAAGATTGCCTCCAGCGAGAAGTACAACTGTCCAAAGAACTCCGCATCCACTGAAACAAACTAGCAAAAGTGAGTAGAGCAATTTATTTTACCCTATGTTATTGTTTCTGTGTACACCAAAAATGTAGGCTGTGTACATTTTTCAAGGCATAGCGTATTTTATAATAGTAGCGCTTTACAGTTAAAACATCTATGCCAGGCTTTTTCAGAGAGACCTAAAATGTGTAGTTCTGAGTGAAACGCTTTTGTGTTGATTCTATTTGATATACAGTAAAATGGTAGGCCCTACTTTGTGTCACGTCACGTGACAGGGGACGGGGCTTGCAGTCCCGTATTTTACCTTAATGAATCTGGTCACCCTATATTTGTTCAGATTACGTGGCTGAAAACGACATCCAATACAATAAAACAGTGTTGTGTTGATATGTCCTAATAACAGAGTTTGAACCATGGCATTTTAAAACTAGGCTGGAGTCTACTACTCCACAGAGAACCACAAAAGACAAAGGCTCCAGCATAATAGTATATATTATGTCAACAGACAAACGAAGCAACAGGTGTAATTTACAAGTTGGACCAATCAATGTAGACCTAGGAAAAGGGAAAATGGAAAGACCCTGCTCTAGAGTAGGATCTAAAAGAGTTTAGGAGATAGGAACTGCGGTGCGAGGAACTAAATAATCCCGCAATTTCTTCTAACGGAACACAAGAAAAAAAGGGTTATAGGAACGTTATGTTCTAGGAACTGCAAAAATCCCTGTGGTCAGAAAGCGGCTAAAGGGCCCTATTTTACACCCAGCGTAATTGACTTTTTACATAAATGCATGTATCATTCCTATCTTGCACCCGACGCATATATCCACATCAAAAATGACGTGCATCAAAAATGAGGGAATGAACTTGTGTTCGTTGGGCGGTTCAGCGAAAAGAGATGCGTGTTCCGGCGCAAACGATCCCTGGTGCTATCTTGCAGTTCCCGAAGACAATTCCGCCACTGACCAGGAAAAACCTGGTTAAAGGTCAGTGGCGTGTTTTTCAGATGCTATTTTAAGGGCACATGCTTGGCTATAATGTAGCGTGTGCACAACACGCATATACACTACTGCTCCTCTCATCTACACAAATGTAGCAGTTCCCATTATTGCAATACAAAATTAGAAGGAAAATATTATCACAAAGGGGAAATCATTGTGGTGTCCGAAGAGGTGAAAAAATAGGCATACATCTAGTGTACACATTTCCCCAAATTATTCAGAATAAATTATTGGCACTGATGTACATCAACCGCAAGGGAACTCATTCAATCAACATAAGTCATTTGCGATGCTAAAAGTAAAATCACCCATTTCTTTGTGAATTACCCTGGCTCAAGCCATGACTAATTTATGGCAAACTCTGCCTTATTTTCTGGGAATCCCCGCTTTGGATGGGTGGCTGTGAAGGGGACAACGCTATCTGTTAAAGACATGGCTGAGGATGACACCATTGATACCAGCAACAGTGCATGAAATGCTGTTTGGTCGAAAACATACACAAACCACAGTGTAGCCTAATTGAACGAACATTAGGCACACTGAAAATGCGCGTCAGGAGTTTGGATAGGACAGGAGGCACCTTACACTACTCGCATCATTCTTTGTGGCTTGTTGTGTTTTACACAACATGTACATCAATCGGATCTGTTGATGACATAAATTAGGAAATATTAGAGGACTTAAGGAGACGTGATGTTGACATGCATGTGCCGTTGCTTGTCACTTAACCCATATGCCTGTCAAATCACACAGAATCCGCTAGTTGCGTTGCATATGCATAGTTTTGATGCAAAGCCCTTCGCCTCATTTACGCATTGTCTAGTGTTTCATAGCGCATGTAAAAATGGAGGAGAAACTTATAAGAGCGGTCGCAGGGTATCCTGCCATTTTTGATATAACAGCAGACGTCTACAGAGACATCAATCAAAAACAATATGCTTGGAAGAGGAATTCGAAAGACATTGAATTAGCAGGTCAGTAACTATAAGTGTTGGCTATACCAAATTTGTCACTGTTTTGAAAAGCTAGCAAGTGTTAGCTAGACACAACATCCGGTTTGATTAACGCATTGGTTTTAGCGCACGAGTAGGAAAAATCCAATGCATGCAACACCCCGAACGCACCGCAGCCTGCAATCCAACGCATTCCGCTATGCGTCTTTGCATCACTGGCGGACTACGCATATGCAATGATGGATTCTGTGTGATTTGGGCATTAGGCGGGATGTCCACTGGACACGTCGAATGCGTTGCGCCGGAAGTCATTCATTGTCAATGGAGCAATCCACAAGGATGCGTTTTTCTTGCGGGCTTGCAATGCGGTGCGATCGGTGTGTTGCATACATTCAAATTATTCAACTTGTGCATTGCAACACCATGCCGTTGTACAACTAAAAGTTGAAGTTCCCAGTGGAACGAGTAGTACAACACAATAGCAACGGTCTTGCCTTGCGGAAGCAAATGTGCGTCAAGTTCAAACTATGCGGATGCATATATCCGGTAAAAGGTAACGTGCACTAAAACTGACATGTCCAGTGGACATCCCGGGTTATAGCTTATTTGACAGAAAACTGTTGCAAGCGAAGTAATCTCGCTCTATTGTTTTTAATGCTAATCGAATGTGCCCAGCTTTAGCTCAAACCACTAATTAGCTTATAATGCTAGTAGTCAGGGCATGAATGAAGTAAAAAGAAATCGCTATTTTATACAACTAACAAGTCTCAAAATAGTACCACACTTCCATGGTAGCATAATGAGGGTCCCTACATGCAAACCAAAGCATTGAGAACTCTGTAAGTGTATGTACAGTTTATTAAAAATATAGTTTATAAATATATAGTACCATTTGCGTATACAGGCAGGCACCATCTTGGTACTCTCTTTTAAACTATCTTTTTACTAAACTGTCTGTACACTTACAAAGTTCTCAATGCTTCAGTTGTAGGAACCCTCAATGCATGTAGGAACCCTCATTATGCTACCTTGGAAGTGTGGTGCTATTTTGAGCCTTGTTAGTGGTATAAAATAGTGTTTTAATTTTACTTCATCCATGCCCTCACAACTAGCATTATAAGGTAAATATCAGTTTGCACTAAAACTGGGCACATTTTATTAGCATGAAAACATATCCCAGAGAACAGTGGACTCTGTACCATGCGCCGAAATTGTCCTTTAATACAGTTGTGTGCAAAAATGAATGTTGCCAGCAGGTGTCACCAGTGTTGTAGTACTCGAGACCGGTCTTGGTCTTCGAGACCGGTCTTGAGACCACTTTTTGATGGTCTCGGTCTCGTCTTGGTCTCGACTGCATTTGTACTCGGTCTTGTCTCGGTCTCAGACATTGAGGACTCTGGACTTTTTTTCGAGACCAGTCAAGACCATAACTGTGGAAATATCACTAAATTGCCAGTATATTGTGTATTTTTTGATAACATCTTTGCTTTTATTGGATGTAAAATGTACTGATTACAATCCAAGCAATAACGTGACTGGTCATTGCTAATTATGTATTTTTGTTACCGCTGTCACCCATCCCCGCCCCCTTTCACTCGCACTCCCAAGAAAGTGAGCTGTATTTGTCTGGGAGCGGGAGAAGATGTCTGCAAAATCTTCAGTAATACAATTCGGCTACAAAAATCATAAAGAATATATTTGTAAAAAAACATCCATTCATCACCCTGTAGCTGGCCACCTTTGATGAGGGTGTCTAGTGTTGAAAGGCCGAAACAACCCCTGATTCAAAGGTTCACTACTGATGATGTGTCCTGAAATTGTCATCTTTCCCACATCTGAGATATAGCTTTCACGCTACTCTCAACATTACGGCAAACCTCATGTGTATACCCTTCGTTGGCACAATGGACAGTTTACCATCACGTCCCGTGTTTCTTAATTCTTAGTATCTGGACTTGTCCAGAGACTGCTGTGAAAGGACAGCTGACAACATAGGAAAGTCTGTGTGACAGCTGACTGGAGGGAACAGTCCCCACTGGGGCTGTCATGGGCTAGCTACCCATGGCGGCAGTCTCCATCACTGCTTCAGTTTGTTGGAGACCCCCGCCAAGTGGTACAGAAAATAAACAAAGGAACATACCCCTGCGAGAGCGGGGGCGCAAGATGGCTCAATGACTGATAGCATGGTTATAGACCCAGGAACAGACATGACTACGAGCAAGGACACGCCACATGAGACAACCACCGCATCAGGACACTCACTTCAAGTGTGCATCTGTGGCTGGGTGAAAATAACATCATTCAGGTGGTTGAGGACCCACCAAGGAAAGAGAGGGTGCTTGAGAGAGCAGAGACAAGGGCCTCGCATTGACCAGTACTTCTTGCGAAGCAACCAGTCAAATCAGTTGATTGAATCACTACGACCGGACAAAAACCAAAGTTCGCAGAGCATCAGCCCCCTGTCACTGAGGAGGATAATACAAGCACAGAAATGCTGGTGGAAGAACCCACCCAACCACAGAGACCTCCCAAGGAGGAAAAGATCAAAGGGCACAGACCGAATGTGAAGTGGCCCAAAGCTGTTGAAAAGAGAGAGTGGGAAATAGTCAACAACGATCTGACAATCCTGGAGCAACAAGTGGGCACAGCAGAGAAAAAGCTAGACAGAATGAGTGACCTCATCTACCACTATGGAGAAGAGCGATTTGGAGTGAACACAAGGAGAAGCGACAAAGCAACACCAGCACCAGCCAAATCCAGGAGGCAGCAAGAGATTAAAAGGCTTGTCAGAGAGAGAAGGCAACTGAGAAAGTAGTGGAAGAAGGCCTCTGATGCAGAGGGTCTTATGCTCCTCCAGGGGAACATCAAGTGTCGTTTGGCAACCCTGCGAACAGCTGAGAACTTGAGGAAACTTTGTAAGAAGAAGGAAAACACAAGAACACGTTTCTATAAAAACCCCTTCAAGTTTGTCAAAGACCTCTTCGCTAAGGAAAAAAGCGGAATCCTGAAAATTCCAAAGCAGGAACTGGAAGAACATCTGGAAAAGGTCTACCATGAATGAAAAGGTACGAACAGATAATTATTCCACATGACATCCCACCTATTCAACCTCCTGAATTCAACCTAGTAGAGAGGACAGTACAGCGCACAAGATCAGCATCAGCCCCTGGGCCGAATGGAGTACCGTATAAGCTCTACAAGAATGCGCTTGATGTTCTATGCTATCTTTGGAGGCTCATGAGAATAGTGTGGCATAAAGGAAGAATACCTAAAGCGTGGCGAAGGGCTGGAGAAATGCTAATTCCCAAGGAGAAGGATGCAACAGACATAAGTCAATTCCGGCCAATCTGCCTTCTCAACGTTGAGGGGAAAATATTTTTCAGCATGATAGCACAGAGGCTGGCCACCTACCTGGATAAGAACAAGTACATTGATACATCTGTATAAAAGGCTGGCATTCCTGGGTTCTCTGGTTGTTTGGAGCATACCAGTATGATCTGGCACCAGATCCAAGCAGCAAAGAAAGACAAAAGATACATCCATGTCATCTTCCTTGACCTGGCCAATGCCTTTGGATCAGTTCCCCTCTGGGAATCCTTTAACTTCTTCTACGTTCCATCATCTGTCACTAGTCTAGTAAAAGCCTACTTTAAAGACCTGCAACTGTGCTTCACAACAGCTGACTTTACAACATCATGGCAGTGTGTAGAAATAGGCATCATGGCAGGCTGTACAATCTCTCCCATAGCCTTTACAATGGCTATGGAGGTCATCATCAGGGCCTCAAAATGGGTGGTGGGAGGTGAGCGAACTAAGAACGGGAATTACCTTCCACCTATCCGAGCATACATGGATGACATGACCACTCTGACCACTACTGCAGCATGCACCAGGCGGCTACTTGGAAAACTGCAGGAGAACATCAAGAGGGCCCGGATGAAGATCAAACCGAACAAGTCACGAAGCATTTCAATAGTCAAGGGACAGCTTAAAAATGTGAAGTTCTGCATTGGTGATGACCCAATACCAATAGTATCTGAGCAACCTGTCAAAAGCCTGGGCAGATGGTACAACGCAAGCCTCAGGGACAAAGATCAAGTGTAGCAAGTAAGGCAGGACATCACCAACAGTCTGGAAAACATAAACAAGACCCTACTGCCAGGAAAGCTCAAGCTCTGGTGTCTGTAATTTGGACTTCTCCCTCGAGTAATGTGGCCACTAACTATTTATGAACTCCCAGTAACAACTGTGGAGAAGATGGAGCGAACCATGACTTCATACGTGAAGAAATGGCTTGGCGTTCCACGCTGTCTGACTAACATCAGCCTCTATGGCAAATGGGAACTTGGACTGCCTCTCACGAGCCTCACCGAAGAGTACAAGTGCTCTAAAGTAAGACTCCAGATGACTTTGAAGGAGTCCAGAGACCAGACCATCAGTAATGCTGTTCCACCCCTGTAAACTGGAAGGAAATGGACACCATCCAGTGCGGTGCAGCAAGCTACATCAGCCCTGACGCACAGCGACATTGTAGGGCACGTCCGGTTGGGAAGGGGAGGCTTTGGCCTTACAGCAAGTAAGCCAACTTGGCGTAGGGCCTTGACATCAGAGAGGAGGGAAATGGTGGTCGAGGAGGTGCGTCGTCAGGAGGAGTCGGAAAGAAGCGCAAAGGCTGTCTCTCTTGCCAAGCAGGGGCAGTGGATGCGGTGGAAAGGTTTGGAGAGGAGAAAGCTCAGCTGGAGGGAGGTCTGAGGCAAGCAACATTAGCTTCATCATTAGAGCCATTTATGATGTGCTATCATCTCCTAAAAACCTCTACCGGTGGTATGGTGAGGACCCAACCTGTGCCCTCTGCCCAACTCCAGCGACTCTCAAACACATCTTGACCAGTTGTAAGACCAGCCTCACACAAGGCCGCTACACCTGGAGGCACAACCAGGTACTCAAGAGTCTGGCAGCAGCTCTTGAGAGCAAGAGGAATACCAACAACTCCTTGCCCCTGAGAGCAACTAATTCCATCACAGCCACAAACTTCATCCGAGAGGGACAGAAAAAGCCCAACCATCCCCCTACCAAACCAGAAGCCGGACAGCTAGCCATGGCCCGGGACTGGAAGATGCTAGTCGATATTGGCCAGCAACTAATCTTTCCACCTGAGATTGCAGCCACCGCCCTTAGGCCAGACCTGGTACTCTGGTCCCCTTCACTGAAGTCTGTTTACATAATAGAGCTCACAGTCCCATGGGAGAATTCAACAGAAGAGGCCTATGAGCGTAAGAAACTGTGATACACAGAACTGGCAGCAGATGCTCAACAACGAGGATGGAAAGCGAAAGTCTATCCGGTTGAAGTGGGATGTAGAGGTTTTGTGGCTACTTCCACCATCAGACTGCTGAAAGACCTGGGCATCTATGGACAGGCGCTCAGACACACAATTAGATCAGTCTCTGAAGCGGCCGAAAGAAGCAGCCAGTGGATATGGGTCAAGCGAAAGGACCCTTGCTGGGCTCAAAGAGCATCAACGTGACCAACTCACTAATCCCCCCAACCCATACCCCACTTGAGAACCCAGGTCACAACCCTCCAGGAGGAGGGGGAACAAGGTATGCGTTCAGCTCTAGGCTCGACTCAGGGAAGAGGACGCCCCCTGCCTTACATAGTTTCGTGGGCTGTGCCATTTAAACAACCAGGCAAATCTCATAATTGGGCATGGGACACAAGCTCAGGTTGGATCACCCTGTAGCTGGCCACCTTTGATGAGGGTGTCTAGTGTTGAAAGGCCGAAACACCCCCTGATTCAAAGGTACACTACTGATGATGTGTCCTGAAATTGTCATCTTTCCCACATCTGAGATATAATAATAATAATAATAATAATGCATTCAACTTATATAGCACTTTTCTTCCAAGGAAACCAAAGCGCTCTACACAATGAGGGGGAGAGCCCACAACATCCACCACCAATGTGTAGCACCCACTTGGGTGATGCACGGCAGCCAATTTGCGCCAGAACGCTCACCACAGATCAGCTATCAGGTGGAGCGGTGAGTAGTCATATATGCCAATTAGGGAGGAGGGGGATTATTAGGTGGCCATGATTGAAGTGAGAGGCCTGGTTGGGAATTTGGCCATGACACCGGGGTTAACACCCCTACTCTTACGATAAGTGCCATGGGATTTTTAATGACCACAGAGAGTCAGGACACCCGTTTAACGTCCCACCCGAAAGACGGCACCCTATGCAGGGCAGATGTCCCCATCCCTGCCCTGGGGCATTGGGAAAGATATTTAGACCAGAGGGAAGAGTGCCCCCTACTGGCCCTCCAACACCACTTCCAGCAGCACTGGTCTCCCATCCAGGGAGTAACCAGGCCCAACCCTGCTTAGCTTTAGAAGCAAACCAGCAGGGCAATACAGGGCACTATGCTGCTTTCACGCTACTCTCAACATCAAGGCAAACCTCATGTGCATACCGTTCGTTGGCACAATGGACAGTTTACCATCACGTCCCGTGTTTCTTAATTCATTCAGAAGAAAGCATACAGCTTCTTGTAAATACTGGAGTGCTTAGATTTCAGAGATGTAGGGGACTACTTCAAACTTTTATCGTCACTTAGAAAGGAAGCACAAAGAAAGGTAAGCTATGTGTAAGAGTGATGTTTAGCAAAGCTGGCTAGCTAACATTAGCAACCTGCCTCGGATGGGGATTGAAAACGGGTTCCACTCGAGAACCGGTTCTAACAGTGCCATATATAAATCCATCTTTGTATATGGCTCTGGGTTCTAAGTTTTATGAACCATCGATATTGTATGCCCTCGACGTTAACGAGTCCTCTTATCGATGCTCCTGCTCCAAAGTGAATTTTTGTCCCACCATAGTCTTATTTGATCAATGAGTAATGTAGACAAACTGCTGTGCGTGTGTAGCTAATGTTAAGTTACATCGACCTTAGCTAATGTCAGCTGCATACAGCTCCCGACATTAAAGTTACGCGCCGAGGTGATGCTCTCTCGTTTGGGTTATGGAGCTAACCTATAGATTTGAGCAGAGATTGGATACTGAGTACAGTAATGCGCCTCAACTTATATGAGAAATGACTAAATTAATGACTAAGGTTATTGTTTGGCACGTTACTTTCAGAGAGCTAATTTTTAAGTTCCAATTTACAGTTGCAGATCAAATATCTTACTTTTTACCAGCACACAGTCTCTGGCTCATACCATATCAAACATTTAACTTCCTTGTTTACCTATATGATAAAAATGTGATGGAAAAAATACCATTGATTTATATTGTGTTTACTTTTTGATAAAACTGCTCCAAATTAAATCAATTTTGTACTTTTATAAATCACATGCAGTTAGGCCACTGACTTTCTGACCTATTTGTATTAGATATCTTTTGTTGCTTTGATTACACATAAAAACTATAAAAGACTCTTACAATAGTTGTTCCTAAACATCAACATTTCACATAGAATTAATGTATTCATTACAATACACAGCTTTTCTGCATTTTTAATATTGAATGTTTGGCATTTTTTTACAAATTTAGCTATGTGGTTTTGAAAAAAAGGATTGTTGTTGGTTCAAAAACAACATAACTTTATGTATTGTTTATAATAGGCGTGATAGAAAATAATAGAAAAGTGAAGACTTTAGTGATGAACAATGAATAATTGTTTTACATTCTGTACTAAATGATGGAAGTCACCCAGGAGTATTGAATAAAGATGGTTAAGTTTATTTCAGCTTTCAGTGTTTAATATCAGTGTTTTTATGGGAATGTGGCTCTTTCAGATCAATTTGAGAAGCTCTTTTGATCATGTTTCACATTTTATTGTGTCATGTAGTGTGGGGCACTGGTCTTGGTCTTCACCCGGTCTCGTTCTCCCTCTGTCTTGGTCTCGGCCCCTAAAAGTCTTGGTCTTGTCTTGGTTTTGATACACTCTGGTCTCGGTCTTGTCTTGGTCTCGGGTTATGTGGTCTTGACTACAACACTGGGTGTCACTATCGAGTAAAGGTTTCGAAGCATTTCAAAAGCCTAGACTCAAATGTTTCAATTGTCTCAAATGTTTTAAATACCTTGTTTTGACCATCACTACTGTGAACAAAAGAATAAAGGTAGTTAGCCCAAATTATAACAGATACCAATACAAATGTACTAGTGCTGTCAAACGATTAAAATATTTAATCGCGATTAATCACATTAATGTCATAGTTAACTCGCAATTAATCGCTCATTTTTATCTGTTCTAAATCTTGCTTTATTTTTGTCCCATAATTTTTTTCTCATTTTAATGCTCTTATCTACATGGAAAAGTGGATTGGCTTGCTTTGTGCAAATGTTTTTTTTTATTGAAAACAACATTGGCATACTGTCTGAAGTCATCCATAGAGCTCAACAGTCCCGCCCCTCATCCGAGAGAGCTTGGGTTCCGGAAGTACATTTCCCATTAATTTCTCCCGTTGACTTCTGGAAAAATCTGTATGTAAAGAGTTTTACACCATGCCTTAGGCTAACCAGCTACGACGTGACTCATAAGCATACAAAATATAATTTCAAGTGAAAAATTGAACCGCAAATCCCAAAAAAAGTAAAAGGTACAAGACTGTGTACATATTTTTTATTCCGAACAAAGGAACTACTCATCCCATAAAACATTGCGAGTGTTATCTTTCCGCCTTTACATTACTTTAAATTACCTAACTTTAGCTAACTTCACTTACACAATGTCATCCTTGAAATATGATGTAATCTACAGCTCAGTAAACTTATTTACAGTTCTCTAACTATCCATGTTTTTTGCTACGACACAGGCGTACGACTCGGGCAGCCTGCCAGAGTTGGAAACGCAAAGCTTTTTCACGGGCTAAGTAAACATTTCCATGGTAACCGCAAGTTTGTCTCCATGACATCACAGAGTTCCACCAATCAGAGGCATCACTGCTGGTTTAGGATTGTGGGTAATGAAGTACTTATCCAAGACATCGCGAATAAAATACATTTATCTCAAAACAAGGTTGGTGCCCCATGAACTTTTGGCGTCTATATGAGCATATACAACTGCTTAGTCATGTCGTAGCTGGTTTTAGTTCTACCATCGACGGTTAAGATTTTATGGCATATACTCAAATTGTCAATGGAGAAAATGTATTGTATTCTTACTTCCGGAGTCGGCTGTGGGCGGGACTGTTGAGGTCTATTGTCACCTGGCTTTGACGAGGGGGTGGAGAATTTGCATCAGCTGTGTGCTTTGCCATTAAGTGATATTTCAGAATGGACGTGCTGCAATGATAGCTCAGTTCACAACGACCAAACACACAGATCACTTTGGTCGTTGTCAATGGAACCATTTGGCAACATTTTAAAAGTAAACTTTCCATTCAGAATTTTATTGCCATCCATTTTGGCATCTCGCGCTCGCCATCCACTCAAAACATAATGTAGCCTACTACTCTTTGGCCAGCTCGCAACGCAAGCTCAAACAAGTGTGTTCGCAGTGCCTGTTGTTATGTTTCCGTTCTAGCTAGATCCGGTGTGGTGTTGTAGTTTTTCTAACGTTACTAGTTGTTGCCAGAGATGGCAAAAAGTACTCACTTCCCATACTCAAGTAGAAGTACAGATACTTGTGTTAAATAATACTCTGGTAAAAGTAGAAGGACAGATTGAACTTCTTTACTGAAGTAAAAGTAACAAAGTACAGGCTTTCCTGTCGGCATCCCTGTGTGTAAGCTGAAATATGTGTGTTCTCAAGTTCCCCATACTTTTAGAGTTACAAGTAAGGGATGGCACCAGCATATAAGAAATTAACTGACAGCTAGTAAATCTTTGAACATGGAGTGTTAATAATAATAAATGTCAGGCTCACAATTTTTACAATTAAAGTACTATAAAAGTTGGAGAAATAACAAATTCAATGTGCATTGAATAAAAAAATATTTATTGATATATAGAATAAATAGACATCCAGCAAAAGATAAATGGCAAGTGAATGGCATACCCCTCAAATCTGTACATATGCATGGATTTGTCCTGAAATCCTTAAAGGACTTGGGAGCAACTAGGGTATACGGACCTTTAGTGTAACGTGTCATAATGTAATCGTGTATGGGACAAATATACACACCTTTTGTAATGTTAACGTGTCATACCGTTATTGTGTGTTGGACAGTGGGTGAGTGAAAAAGTTTGTGTGTGTGTGTGTGTCTGGGATGGACAGGGAGAGAGAGACCGCAAGTGATCAAATATATACCTCAAATATGCAGCACATTCGCCAGGAGTCATTCTTCATGCCTACTATGTCAAACAACTCTCTCAAATAGGAATGTTTTGCTGCTTGTCTGCCGAATCTATGGGATCTCCGTTTTCTTGATTTTCAATCATTTCGTTGTCCATAATACTGTGCTAACATTACCGCGATCAAGCCGCAATGAATGCCGCCGAATCTGTCGAGTCGTCTTGTAGTGGTGCGTCAAATGCAACGTATATTCCCATCCAATTAGATTGAATTCTATATTGATGATGCGAGAAATAATAATGGTACCTCCACTGAAATTATTTGAAACTAAAGTAACAAGACAATTTTGTAAAATGTAAGGAGTAGAAAGTACCAATATTCATGTTAAAAATGTATGAAGCAACAGTAAAAAGTTGGCAATAAATAAATTGTAAAGTAAAGTAAAAATATCTGAAAAATCTACTTGAATACAGTAAGTATTTGTACTTCGTTACTTCCCATCTCTGGTTGTTGCAACAGCATGTGAAAAAAACTACAAAGTTTGCTAGGCCAATTGTTGTGAACTGTATTTGCGTTAATCGCGCAATAAAAAAATTGACGCCGTTAAAATGGGTTTGCGTTAACGCCATAGGTGTAAATTTAGGGTGGGACGGTAGGGACATGTCCCCACCAATGTTTAGGAAACATGTAATTGTCCCCACCAATAATTGCGATTCTAAACATATTTTTTTCATTCTGTTAACCATTTCTGCTCCCCAATTCGTTCACTCTCTCAATATCAGCGTTACTCCTGATTGGCAGGAGAGTGCTGATCACAATGTGTAACAGCCTGTCAGCTAACAGTGGGCAGGTGAGCGTCGAAACCAGTAGTATACAGTCAATGGTCGAAACGAGACTGTGAAAAGAGATTTAATTGCTTTTTGGCAGGCTACTTCTGTAAGCTATACTTTAACATTGAGTGAATAATAAACGATACAATCGAATTATATTACACTCCTGTATATTATTGTTGAAAATGTATAGTATTTCTAACTTTAACAAGCCTTTGATAGCTCCGGAACACAACTACGGAATTGTCTGCTTGCTAGCTATCGGACATTCATTTGACTTGTAGTTGCGGTCGAAGCTTTGCTAGCTAGTACCTGAAAACTTGTAAAAAGGATTTGTAAAAATCATTATACCAAACTGCTTATTTCAAAGTTTTTTTGATGTTAACAGAATGGCTCCAAAAAACGAATTACTGATATAAGGTCCTTCACAAAAAGACAATGTGTAAGTAGTATAAATGTCTAGCTTTACATTGTTAGTTACAACTAGTTTACATACATAGTTATTAATGATTGGAACTTATTGTACTGTGTACTGTGTCATTTATCAAACAAATGAAGTTCCAGTTGACCCAAGCAGCAGTAAAGAGACAGAAAGAGAAACATGGTCACAGGTGAGGTCTTAAATAGTCTAGTAGTGATTATGACAGTAAGTGTTGAAATTGATTATGATATTGTTTTTGAGGCACAGTGTGTTCATAATAGGCTAAACTAATGCCATTAAGAAATACTCAGAAGAGCAATTTTGTATATACAGTGGGTGAAATAAGTATGGAACATGTCACAATTTTTCTCAGTACATATATTTTCAAAAGCGCTGTTGACATGCAGTTTTCACCAGCTGTTGGTAACAACCCAAGTAATCCATAAATACAAAGAACCCCCAAAAAATAAGTTCAGAAATGAAGTTGTATTATAATGTGAAATGACACAGGGAAAAAGTATTGAACACATGAAGAAAGGGAGGTGCAAAAAGGCATGGAAAGCCAAGACAACAGCTGAAAACCATCAGTAATTAAAGAGGAATTCAGCCCCCTATCAGTAGAAATTAATATCAACTGGTTTAGTCCCAACTGATGACCTACAAAAAGGTCTCATTGCCAAGGTGTCACAGAAGACGCATCTCATGATGGGTAAAAGCAAAGTGCTGTCTCAAGACCTTCGCAACCTAATTGTTGCAAAACATAGTTATGGCATTGGTTATAGGCACATTTCTAAGCTTCTGAATGTTCCAGTGAGCACTGTTGGGGCAATAATACAGACGTGGAAAGATAATCATTTCACAATAAATTTGCCTCGACCAGGTGCTCCTCGCAACATTTCTGACAGAGGAGTGAAAAGAATAATCAGAAGAGTTGTGTAACTTTCTGAAAAGTAGGTTTAAAGCACACAAGATACTTTGTGCCTGCTGACTTAAAGAAACCAATATTCAATTTAGCTAGCTAATATTAGATTAAGAAATAAGTTTAGTTAACCACTGGACTTACTTAATGTTACAGAACTCTGAATAAACCTGAATATATTTTGACATTTCTGACCTACTGTATGAAATGCTGTATCTTGTGTGTGTGTGTGTGTGTGCGTGTGTGTCTGTGTGTGTGTGTGTGTGTGTGTTTGCACAAATGCTTTCTGCTCATGCTTTTAGCAACAGGCAGGAACATCGATAGCAAATAGAATGGTAAAACTGTGTCCCCACCAATGTTCAAACCAAACCTACGCCCTTGGTTAACGCTGTTAATAACACGTTTAACTGACAGCACTAAAATGTACACAGAACAACACAAAATAGAGAGAGCTTCTTTCTTCTTCTTCTTTAGGTTTAATGGCAGTTCGCAACCGACTTAAGGTTCATATACTGCCACCAACTGTACCGGAGTATGAAGTCGGTCACGGCCCACCCAATTCCGGTCCACCCAACTCATCCCACCACCCTAAGAAATGAAATCACTGCCTACTACCCTACTGCCCTCTGCAAACAGCAGCCACATGCCCCATAAGCTGAATATTAAAACACTTCAGTGGCGGTGGCACATATTCCCTCACATAAAAACTAAGAACCCCAACATGCACCCTACTCGGCAACGGCCCTCCAAACTCCAACAACACCATCGGACTCACCTTCTCTAACCGCACTGCCCTACTGCCCAACCGTCTTGCTTCCACCACAACCCCTCCTGACACCACCTCTCTAAGCTCCTCCATGGACAGATCCTCCGGATCAACCGTGATTACCGTTCTCACATTCGCAGCACTCCCAGGCACCTGGCATTTTACCTTACGTACACTCAACACCTCCAACTTCAGCAACTTATCCCTTTGAGACACACTACCCACCACATTAAGTACCGCTCAAACACTTTGCATCTTTCACCCTCCCAACCTAATTGCCGCCATGAGTGAGATCAGGTGCAACAACCTACCTGTCGGGGCTTCAAAAACTACCAACACATTATATATTGTTCCACATCTCCCTGTGCCGGCTCTTTAACCTCACCCGAACTACACACACCACTCTCTTTCTTCCGTGCAAGCTTCTTCTTCCTCCGTACATAAGGTGACTCCTCAAAACTTACCCCCACACCGGCAACACTCCCATCCGAACTCCCCTCCTTGCCGACCTCATTCCCTGTACAGCTGTCATGACCCGCCACTACCACGGTAGCCAGACTGCCCCCTCCTCGTAACTGTCTCTTACTAATTAAATCTATTTCCCGAAGTTCCACCCGCTCGAGCTCCAACTCTGCGGCATTGGAACCCCACGAGGATATCATGCCTCATCCCGTTGGATCGCCTTTTGATGCCCAATGAAGCTTTTCCGAGAGAGAGCTACTGCAAGACTGGGCCTTTTGTAGTGTTCAAGTCAGCTGCAGCCAGTGATGAGTGGGCGGGGTTCCATTTCCCTATCAGCAGGAGAATCCACACAATCAGCTGCTGCCACTGGAACTGGAACCAGTTTTCCTGGTACAAACACACACACACACAGACACACACACACACACACACACACACACACACACACACACACACACACACACACACACACACACACACACACACACAAAGGCAAGCAACAAATGAACCCAGAACACTGGGGAAGTAACATGTTTTATTATTAACATAGATCATTTTTCTATGTTGAATTTGCTATTCTACTATCTTCTATATTTTGTATTATTTAAGGTGATGTTTTCAACCCCTGGATCCAATATGATAGTTTCTAAGGTTTACTAGTCCAAAAACTTTGTTTTTGTGTTTTTGTTTTTATTTTTCAAAAAAGTTACATAGTGCAGGTTTAATGTGGCAACTTTAGTTTATTGTTGGTCCCCAGGCTATGTTGGATCCAGCAATATGGGAAAATGACATGTAGTGCAAGCTGTCCCCTCTGGTAGAAAGAAAGGGACAGGGAACGGGACAGGTGTTCAAGAGGGTGTCTGTTGGATCACCTCTAAATAGTAATCTTTAATGTAATTCCTCCTTCAGTACTGTCTATACAACTCCACACAAACCTGTAGCTTGAGCTTGGTATAGCAGTTCAAACTCTTGACACTGGACAACACATGCCCCTTGGTGATTGGTTCAAGCCCCAGCTAGCACAACTGGTTGGGCCAAGTCACCCGCTACATATAACCTCTCCTTACTACTGTCCTGTGTTTCAAAATGATAACAATAGCCCCCAAAAGGTTGGGTCCATGCTAAGGAGCTAAAACCCAGAAATAAAGGGTATTTAAAAATGTTTTACATGATCAAATTAAAGACGCACTGTGAGACCAGAACAACCATATGTGACGTCGGATGGCCGTAGGGGGAGGCCTCCTGCCGCTCATGAACACATCCCACAGAGGCGCTCGCAATCACATATATATTCTGATCACCTGTGCATGGCCCTATACATTGCCTTGCGAAAGTATTTGGCCCCCTTGAACATTTCAACCTTTTGCCACATTTCAGCCTTCAAACATAAAGATATAAAACTGTAATTTTTTGTGAAGAAGCAACAACAAGTGGGACACAATAATGAAGTGGAACAAAATATATTGGATATTTCAAACTTTTTTAACAAATAAAAAATGGACAAATTGGGCGAGCAACATTATTCAGCCCCTTTACTTTCAGTGCAGCAAACTCTCTCCAGAAGTTCAGTAAGTTCAGTTAGAATGGCCAAGTCAAAGTCCAGACCTGAATCCAATTGAGAATCTGTGGAAAGAACTGAAAACTGTTGTTCACAAATGCTCTCCATCCAACCTCACTGAGCTCGAGCTGATTTGCAAGGAGGAATGGGCAAAAATTTCAGTCTCTCGATGTGCAAAACTGATAGAGACATACCCCAAGAGACTTACAGGTGTAATCGCAGAAAAAGGTGGCGCTACAAACTATTAACTTAAGAATAATTTTGCACGCCCAACTTTTCAGTTTTTTATTTGTTAAAAAAGTTTGAAATATCCAATAAATTTTGTTCCACTTCATGATTGTGTCCCACTTGTTGTTGATTCTTCACAAAAAATTTAAGTTTCATATCTTTATGCTTGGAGCCTGAAATGTGGCAAAAGGTCGAAAAGTTCAAGGGGTTCAAGGGAGAAACATCATCAAGAACGTCGCCAGGCAGTGCGGGGCCAACATCACCATGTGTGCAGCCATTAGTGGTCAGGGGGTCCTCCATCACCATGCCACCCTGGGTCCCTACAACACTGCACACATACTGACATTTCTGCATGACCTAGATGCCGCGGTCACATAGGACGGACCAGGGCAGCCCATGTTCGTTGTCATCTGGGATAATGTCAGTTTCCACCGGGCTGCTCAGGTCTGGGACTGGTTCGCCAACCACAACCATTTCACAATGGGGAACCTGCCCCCTTATTCCCCATTCCTCAAGGAATTATTTTCGACATGGCAGTAGAAGGTCTATGACTGCCTACCACATGCACGCATGCCGCTCCTGCAAGCAATGGAGGAGGCATGCATAGACATCGAGGTGGGGTCAATCCACGGGTGGATACGTCACACCCGGCGATATGTTCCCCATAGCCTGGCGAGGGAGAACATCACCTGTAATGTGGACGAGGTGACTTCAATCGACGGCGTAATCTCACAATTATTGTGCTACCTGTATACAATGTATCACTGAGGCTTGGTTGCGGGAATAAAACCGGTTAAAAACTACAAATGACAGATGTGTCTTGAGTAAAGTTGATCAGTGTGTTGTGTCTGTTTGACTTTTTATTGTTCATGTGCATGTGTGTTCCCTATTGATCTGAAGAGGGCTTTTTGAAGTCAGAGTGTTATGTTTTGATTGCAGAATGGCAGTTATGTGACATTACTTACCGGAAAAACTGAACTGCTAACTCCTTTGAGTGTCTTGTCGTACAACCGAACGCCATAGCCACGCCCTAAACGCCCCTTTGCTTTATCGCCAATTTTAAAATCAACGAGACCATAATTTAAAAAATGTACATCATTATATATTGCAGAACGGTTAAATCTTGCGATTGAGACCATATACTCATTATGAAAATGTTTACTGAGGTAATAAATCAAGTGAGACGTGTCTCTCATTCTCATAGACTATTTCAGAAACCGAGCTCTTTTGCAACCAGACATATCGCCCCTAACTGGAATTCAGATAGAATGCAGGGTTAAGGCACTTCCTCATTTGCGTCAATTTGCCAAACCGGATGCTCACCCTGTGCCTAAACTAGTCTATATTGAATACATAATTTAAACATTCACAGCGCAGAGTGGAATAATTATATGAACCCCTAGGCTAATGACTTCTCCAAAAGCTAATTGCAGTCAAATGTCAGCTAACCTACAGTCCAATGAGACGAGAGAAAGCTGCCTGTTTTTTTATAGACTTTGCTAATAGAAACATTGCCTGATTTCATTCAAACTATAGAGATTTTAGAAGACCTAAGATTAAGAATTGTTGACATGCATAAAGCTGTAAAGGGTTACAAAATCATACAAAAGCCTTGATGTTCATAATTCCATGGTAAGACAAATTCTCTCTAGATGTAGAATGTTAAGTACTGTTGCTACTCCCTCTAAGATTGGCTGTCCAGTAAAGATGACTGCAGAAGCACAGAGCAGAATGCTCAATGAGGTTAAGAACCATAGGTGTCAGAACAAACAGAAATCTCAGAAACATGATTCATCTCTATTGATGAATCTATGAAATGTTAAATGCTGAACAACAATGGAGTTTATGAGAGTACACCACAGGTGTCAAACCGGTTCTACGGAGGGCCTAGAAGTGTATGCTGGTTTTTGGTCTTTAACCTCAACTTGTGCCCAACCTAGAATTCCAGATGAGGGGAGATCCAAACCAATTAGTGACCTAATCAATGAGTCTGGTACAAGGTAAAAGTGAAAACCTGCATACATTAGGTCCTCAGTGGAACTGGTTTGACACCAGTGGAGTCAAAGATGGGGATTCGAGGTTGAGACTCGGATTCGAGTTGCACTTAAGTCGCACACACAGTGACTACAGACTTGAATTGAGACTCGGATTCAAGTTGCACTTAAGTCGCACACACAGTGACTACAGACTCAAATTGAGACTCGTCATCAAAAGACTTCAGACTCGACCAGGACTCGAGATGCGGGAATCGTGAACAATATTTATTGATGAGCTGAATGTTATTCCCCTCCCTGTGTAACATATAACCTACCTACATAAGAGGTAAGTACTAATATGAGTGTGTATCTGCTGCGCGCGACCACAAGTGAGAGTACAACAAACATGTTTTGCAGTTTGCACTAATTGGGAGGATGTTAATTTTGGCACGTGAAGTATGACATTTTCTGTATTTGTTCTTATGATCCCACAGAGCCTGCACAGTAGGAGGCATGGTCTAGCGTTATGATTCAGCGACACACAAGCAAGTTCTTTCTTTTTTAGTACCTCAATATTTGGTCTGAACTGTGCTGTGTCCATGTTATTAGGCACAGTTATTACAGTTAATAACTTTAAAGTAAAGCATTCCTGGTGTTTTTTGTAATATTAAATAGCCTGTTTACATTGATTATATACCAAACAACTCATCAAAGCTGATGCTGTATTCTAATTGATAATGGAGTCATAATAACATACAGTCATATGCAAAAGTTTAGGCACCCCTGACAATTTCCAATATTTAAATTTATAAATAATTGGGTGCTTGGATGAGCAATTTCATTTTGATATATCAAATAAGTGAAGGACATTTTGTTGATTTACAGTTTTTCCCAATTGTTAACACATAAAATGCAAAATTTGGCTCATCGTGCCAAAACTCAACACACAAGAATTCTTGACATAACACTTGGAGATTAACATCTAACTGCCATGTCAAAAAGACATTCTGCAATCAAGACGTAACACTCTGACTTCAAAAGGCCCTCTTCGGATCGATAGGAAACACACATGCACATGCACAATAAACAGTCAAATTAGACACAACACACTGGTCAACTGTATTCAAGACACTTCTATCGTTTGTAGTTTGTAAACCGTTTTTATTCCCGCAACCAAGCCTCAGGTGGTCATAGACCTTCCACCGCCATGCTAAAAATAATTCCTCGATCGGGTTGAGGAAGGGGGAATAACGGGGCAGGTTCAGCACCATGAAATGGTTGTGGTTGGTGAACCAGTCCCGGACCAGAGCAGCACAGTGGAAACTGACATTATCCCAGATGACAACGACATAAGCTGCCCTGGTCCATCCTGTGTGACCACGGCAGGTAGTGCATTCAGAAATGTCAGTATGTGTGCAGAGTTTTAGGGACCCAGGGTGGCATGGTGATGGAGGACCCCCTGACCACTAATGGCGGCACACATGGTGATGTTGCCCCCGCACTGCCCGGGGACGTTCTCGATGGCCCTTTGGCTGATGTTTCGGCTCCGATGTCTGGTTTTTGCCAGAGTCTCTTTCTCCTCTCCCTCTTCCCTCGTCTCTCTTCTGGAATTGCCATCCCAGTCCCCAGACCTGAATATTATTGAAAATCTGTGGGGTAATTTGAAGCGGGCTGTCCATGCTCAACAATCATCAACCCTAACTGAACTGGAGATGTTTTGTAAGGAGGATTGGTCCAAAATGCCTTCATCCAGAATCCAGACACTCATTACAGGCTGTAGGAAGCGTCTACAGGCTATAATTTTTGCTAAATGAGGTTCAACTAAATATCGATGTTGTCACCGTGTAGGTTGGAGAGAGAGAGGCAGACCCAGGCGGAGTTGGAGGTTTGTAGTATTTAATATACGGAAAATTGATCCAGGGAATTAATAACATAATACTTGCAATGCAGGAGACTCTATTAGTGAGTGCACAACGAGTATATATATATATATTTCACACTCTTAACGCGGTGTGGACATGACTAAACGTATACATATAAAAAGAGCGTACGCATTTATCCCTAACCAAACATCTCTCTTTCCACACGCAGAATATATGCGAAAACCTCCTGGACACACCCATACACCTACCATGCCAATACAATAATGAACCACGCCTTCACACCTCACCTAGGACTAATATGGGAACTGAGCTAACCAGCTGACAGTGATTAGGTGATTAGATCACTCGGTCCCCAATCAGTACACAAGTGAAAGAGAGGAAGGCGCTACATAGCACACAACACAATTAACTATAATATACATGGAGTCCATATCTCAGTCCATGTCCACCCCTGCCATTTGCTGGTCAAGGGTGTGACAGATGTGATATTTCTGTTTGGGTGCCCAAATTTATGCACCTGTCTAAGTTTTGATGCATATTGCACATATACTGTTCATCCAATAAACCTAATTTCACTACTGAAATATTACTGTGCCCTTCAGTTATTTGATAGATCGATATGAAATTGCTGATCCGAACACCCAATTGTTAATAAATGAAAATCTTGGAAATTGTCAGGGGTGCCTACACTTTTGCATACAACTGTATTACATGCTTTGAATTCCTTATTCATAGCTATGTAGTGTTCTAAGCAGCCTGGATGAAATGTAGCAGGTGATACAACACTCATTATAACCACAAGAGATTTGAGACTTGACTTGGATTATAGTTAAACGACTTGAGAATTGACTTAGCTCAGAGACTTGTGAGCATCTTTGAGTGGAGTACAGCATGGTGGAAGCTACTGCTGATCAAAAAAATACAAAAAAACAAGCTGCATATTTGTAAAAGTGCATCTGGATTTTCCACAGCACTACTGGAAAAACATTCTGTGGACCAAATATAAATTGTTTGGATTGAACACAATAAATGCTTGGAGAAAAAGGTACAGCATACCAACATCACCACTTCATCCCAACTGTAAAGTATGGTGGAGGGGGCATCATGGTTTGGTACTGCTTTGCAGCTTCGGGGGCCTGGACTGCTACAGCCAAATGAATTCCCAAGTCTATCAAGACATTTCGAGGCAAAATTTAAGGCCATTTGTTAGTCAATTGAAGCTCAAAAAATGTTAGGTTATTGATGCCAAACAAGGGTCAAACAACTTTACCTCCAAGGGTTCAAATACTTTGTGCGCCCTGCATTGTGAATGGTTACAAAGTGTGTTCAAAAATGAGAGGAAAACATAATTTTTTGTATGTTATTAGTTTAAGCAGACTGTTTGCCTATTGTTAATATCAAATTGAAGATCAGATTAAATGTTATTTAGAAATCTTAATAATTTTAAAGGTTCACATATTTTTCTTGCCACTTTATCAGAAAATATCGTTTTTAAAGCATTTGTAAGCTGGTCACTTCAGAGGCAGAAACTAGACAACTGTGTGTTGAGCTAAGATTGCTACAATAGGTAATTTCTCAAATTACAAAATATGTGTAGTCAAGACGACAACATGTGATGTTAACATGGAGTATTTGAGAGTGTTGGGTAAAGTTACTTTTACGATTACTTTTCAGTTACTTGTTGAGTTCACAAGTTTTGGGAAGTCCCTAATTACAGTTTTTCCCGATTGCTAAAACACTAAAAGTGAATGCCCAGACCAAAGCTTTGAAACCATACCGTTTGCATGCATTTGGTGCAAACAGGTACCAAACGAATAAACACATTGTCGGCATGGCACCGTAAACAATTATGCAACACACGGTGCAAAACACTATACACAGTGTTGCATGTTACACACATTGGCCAATGATGAAACACTCTGCAGTCAGCATGTCCATTCCTTAATCAAAATACACACAACATTAGCAACACCCCCGCACACACAGTAAAACACACAGTAATTGAACACCAATCTGTCACATATGTAGCACTATACATAGAAATCCGGTATGAGCACCTGTCGTGAGACAATCTAGAATATGGAGGCTGATGGACCAAGGGGAAAGAAAAGACGAGGAAGAAACGGGAAGAGGGAAAGGAGAACGAGGAAGAGACGGGGGAAGAGGGAGAAGGGAATGAGGAAGAGATGGGGAAGAGGAAGAGGAGAAAGAGGAAGAGAGTGGCAAAAACCAGACATCAGTGACGAAACATCATCGGCCAAAGGGCCATCGAGAACATCCCCGGGGAGTGCGGTCACATCACCATGTGTGCCGCCATTAGAGGTCAGGGAGTCCTCCATCACCATGCCACCCTGGGTCCCTACAACACTGCACACATACTGACATTTCTGCATGCACTACATGCCGTGGTCGTATCTGTGTTACAAATGCCCCAGGCAACATTTAACCATATTTTTTATAAAACTACGACGGTATTAGCCTGCCGAGACCAAACATATGAGACGCCTGTGTTACAGTCAATGGAGCGCTGTGAAAAAGTGTCGGACCTCTGTGGGAGCTCGTTCTTGGCTGCGCTGTGATTGGTCAATCTACATTCTAGGGTGTGGCTTAGCCAAAGGCGAATTGGTAAGTCATCTAAATATATATATCAATAAATGCTAATATTACAATACCCTCTAACTGAAACTCTCAAACTAGTGAGTGCGACACACTTTACGGCCCCACTGATGCGTGTTGTCACCTTGACAACTAACAACAATCGCTATTTTGTTGTGTACTAATCGAATGACCACACCAAACAGTTAAATGGCATTTCTATTCATTCTATTTATATGGGTACTGTACTGTTGCTCACGTTTCTTGCGTTGAGTTACATTTTTGGAGCACCTCATATCTGCGTAGCAGAAGTCTGCATAGTAGCACAACATGCCCATTTGATGATGAAAAACAACACTCCAAACATGCGTATGGTCCAACCGTGTTTACTATGTTTCGGCCTTTAGGTGTTCTCATCCCGTTTCGGAATGTTATACTGCTTCGTCGTCTGCCCAGACCACAGAGACTACCTTCGTTTCTTGTGGTACAAAAATAATGACCTCAACGAAGAAGTTATTGCATACAGAATGAAAGCACACTCTCTTGCAGTGGCAAAATATAGCCTGCGGAGGTCAGCAAAATAATAACCCAATGAGGATAACAAAGGTGTAGCCTACTGCAGTCAGAGTTGTAAAAAGTACAAAGTAAAAGTCCACCCATTTTGGGAAGTTCCTGATTAAAACCTCTATGACCAGGTAAAGAGTTCATAACTAACCAGTAATTTAACTTTACCTCTTTTACCTATTCATTTATTGATCACCGGTTAGTTATGAACTCTGTTTACCTACTAATTTTGGTCTTCATTAGGAACTTCCCAAAACTTGAACTCAGCTAAATGCAGAAAAGTACTTTTACCTTGTACTTTTTACACTGCAAAAATTTACCATCTAAATATAAGAAGAAAAAAAACTTTAATTGAGAAGATTCAGACTATAAACAAGTGAAATTAACTGCCAGTGGGGTAAGACAATTACACTTGGTAAGATTTCTTGAAATAAGAAAAAATATCTAGGCTCTAGAAAAGTGAGTAATCACTTGAAATAAGTGTAAAACACTCAATCCAG
>JACXGM010005553.1:9714-28851 GCA_016801145.1 Umbra pygmaea | reverse complement strand
AGCAGCTGGTCTAATGTTGTGGCTTTCGCTGTCAGGCCAAATCTGCCCAATGCCAACGTGACGGTGGAGAGTGATGACTATGACTCCTCTGACGGACAGGCCCTCATGACTCGTCTACATTGGGATAGATCGTCAGACTTCTCACCTTCCGATTCAGCCTCCTCCAAAGCCAGTAAGAGAAACGAATTCAGGACCACGCTCTGCATATTATAGTGGAAATCTCATCCCATCACCCCTTCTGTTTCTATCTCAGGCACTAACAACTCAGACTCCAAGAAACCGAAGAAGAAGACGACGACGACGACATCTGTGAACAGCACAGGAGGCGGTGGGTGGAGGCGGCGGCAGCAGCTTCCAGAGTAGTCCAGTAGGTGGAGCTTCCAGAGTAGTCCAGTAGGTGGAGCTAAGACATTTTGGAGGCCACCCAAGCGTTCAATTCAGCTCCCCCAGCATGGGAAGTCATGGTCTCTTAACAAAATGACTAAGACCCCTGTTCCCTCAGAAACAAATGTGAGCCATTAACTGGACACCATTTCATTTGTTGTCAAAGACAGTACTTTAAAATTCTAGTGAAGATGTCTTATTAATTGTTTAGTGATTCTGTCATTTCAGCTTCAGACATGGGATCAGCCAAAATTAGTTTTTTCTTTTGCTCTGATTTATTTTGTCAGAAAAAGAAATATTACTTTAAATTGTAGTTTGTCTTGGTTTTGTTTGATTCCATGCTGCTGGTGTGAATATGTCTGTGTTTAGGAGGGGACACGTGAACTCAACCCGTAAATCTCAAAACATGCCCTACCCCCTCGCTCGGAGGGCCCTCCGTGGCTACGTGTGATGTCGAAACTCTGAGGGTGACTTCCTCAGGGTGGTTATGGGTTTGGTAAACACAAACTTCAGGACATACTTGTGACTTGAACGGTGCAATTCATTGTCCACTGTTAAATTATTTAACAAGAATGGACTTCTCATTTTCAAATCATTCTTAACATTTAAGATGAAATTAACATAATTCACAATTTAACATTTTAATTTCAGCATATTTAGTTTTGTTTGTGTCAATCAAACGCATGTCATGTCACTGGGCACTCTTATCCATTTATTGTGTGAAATTGCACATGCTCAAAAAGAACCTGGTGCGTTATTATTTTAAAAGTGGCGGCTGCATCGGTGCACACTTGCTTGAAGTGGGTATCGGAGGGTCTAATTAGCCCCTACACCCTTAATCATTTTTGCTCCCTCACTTGTTCAAATGGCGGAGGTGTGCGTCAACACACAATTCGAGGGCCGAGGGTGGAGGTCTTTGTTAGGGAGTTTGCATACATGGCTATAAATAGATCTCCATAGTCCTACAATGTTGGTATTATAGTGTGAGGATTTCAGCACCATCTTGTGGTTTCAGCAATATGGAGGTACCCAATGTTGTTATCAGTAATAGGATTGTATTGCACAGTGGTGTATACGTGCATGTATGAACGGGTATTGTGTGAAGTTTACGATTTTTCATGTTCTGGGCATATGTGTGATTTAATTTTTATTGAAATAACTACGCAGCTCTATGTGCCATTGTGATTGAGTTGGAATGTCATTTTGAATATTTAGTCACTGGCCACTTCATTAGGTACACCTTGGTAGTGTCGGGTTAGACTCCCCTTTGCCTTCTGAATTGTGTGGATTCAACAAGGGGATTGAAGCATTCCTCAGATTCCGGTCCATATTGACATTATTGCATCATGCAGTTGCTGTAGATTTGTCGTCTGCACATCCATGATGTGTATCTCCCATTCCACCACATTCCAAATGTGCCCAATTGGATTGAGATCTGGTGACTGTGGAGGCTATCATCTCAAGAAACCAGTTTGTGCTTTGTGACAAGGCATGTTATCCTGGTGGAAGTAGCCATTAGAAGATTGGTACAATCTGGTCATAAATGTGTGGACACGTACTCAGGTAGGCTGTGGCATTGAAACAATGCTGAATTGGTACTATGGGGTGGAAAGTGTGCCAAGTAATGTGCCCCACACCACCACCACCAGCCTGAACTGTTATTTCAGGGCAGGATGGATTCATACTTTTATGTCGATTATGCCAAATTTTGATTTTGTTTTGAAAATCTGAATGTTTGCAGCAAAAATCAAGACTCATCAGAGCAGGCAAGGTTTTTCCAGTCTTCTGTTATCTAATGGTGGTGTGCCCGTGCAGATTGTAGCTTCAGGTTCCTGTTCTTAGCTGAGTGGGACCCGGTGTGATCTGCTGCTGCTGTAGCTCATCTGCTTCAAGGATTCAACCTGTTGCATTCAGAGATGCTCTACTGCATACCTTGGTTGTAATGAGTGGTTATTCAAGTAACTGTTGCCTTTCTATCAGCTCAAACTAGTCTGGCTATCTGCCATTATAATTTTTTCCCAGAGAAATGCTGCTTACCGGATATTTTCTCTTTTTGGTACTATTCTCTGTAAACCCTGGAGATAGTTGTGTGGGACCTGGAGATGGTTGTGTGTGGAAATCCCAGAACAGCACTTTCTGAAATACTCAAACCAGCCTGTCTGACACCAACAACCATGACACGTTCATTCAAAGTCACTTAAAATCACCTTCTCCATTCTGATGCTTGGTTTGAAATTCAGCAGATCGTCTTGACCATGTCTACATGCTTTGACCCGCTGCAATGTGATTGGCTGATTAGATATTTGCGTTAACGAGCAGTTGAACAGGTGTAGCTAATGAAGTGGCTGGTGAGTGTTCTAAATCTATTTTGTTAACATTGATCTCCATTATGTGAAGTGAGATCTTTTTCAATTTGTGGTTTCAGAAACATGTGAATGCAGATGTATATTAAAATAGCCATTGTTTTTGTAGTACACCCTATGTAAAATAATCCTAGTTTATCCTAATTTAATTAGATACAGTGTTGTCAGTTCTGAACTGTGCTTCTGACCTGTCTATCAGTGAAGATTCTCCAAATCGCTTTTACTAGATAGCAGCTCTGTTGTCACTTCCTAAACATGATCAGTCTGCATCACTCAGCATAGAGAAACCCTCATGTGCATGTTTTTCTATCAGTCTTTAACTCTTTCTGCTTACTTTCAGTGTGTATGCACATGTAAGTTTTTAATTGGCCATTGCCTGCAACATAAGTTCAATTTATGTGGGATTGTTTAGACACTGTTTTATAGCCATTTTCATTTTTTCCAAATGTTTGGTTGATTTTGATATATTGTTATTTATACATTATGTTGGAGAGGCCCAAAATACAATGTATGACAACACTGAATGTTAACTAAAATCAGATCAACCACCTCACCTATTGTGGTGGTGAACTAATTTAATTTGGCACTTTTTATGGACAGGGTAAAGAATAGCCTGAAGTGTGTGTGTGTGTGTGTGTGTGTGTGTGTGTGTGTGTGTGTGTGTGTGTGTCAATGTCTCAGCACTATTTGGTGTGCAAATTATGCAATAGAGGGACTTGAAAAAAAAGAAGATATTTACTATTTTTTATACACAAGCACATGTGCAAATGTGTCAAATGTTAATGAGTAATATGATGCACAGTTTTTCAGTTTTTCTGTATATCCCAGTTTCTCCTGTGCACTAAGGCTTCTTTAAGTCTGAATAAAATCAAGTGGCATTCAAATATCTTAATTCATGTCATTTTGACCCAAACCTAAGACAGAAAACATCCTCTAGTGTAAAATAACTTAAGAACTTTTCTGTGTCTAAACAAAAGTTCCAAGTATAAGACGCAGTTTCATCTGATTTATTCTCTTATCTACAGTAAATACATTTTATTTACATTATTATTTTCCAAAAACATGGTGCTTATTTTAATATCTATCAATGATTCCTTCAATTGTTTCAATTATCTGTAAGATATCAAGCAACAGAAATCCTCAATATTACGGCTAACAATACGACTGTCCGTAATAACTAAGGTGAAATATCATTACCGACACACAGTATAGAGCCAGTAGTTGCTCTATGCTCAAGTTGTATTATAATCAAATTTTTTCTCTTGCAAAAGAGGAATAGCATTGGTTAAACATAGACTAAATATTTCTGGAACATCAACTACTTTTTTTGGTTTGAAATGAAGCAAGAATGTGGCCATGATGCAATGAATGCATTATCCTAATGATAGAGAGCAAGCTAACACCAGACGATGGAGATAGTGGTCAGAAGATATCAGGGACTTAGTGGGGCCAAGCGACTTGTGGTCCTGGGTGTGATGTTCATGGACATAGTCAACCACAATCGTTTTGAGAATCAAAGTCACAGCTCTGTGTATTCTCTGTATAACACACATTCCAAGATTACTCGAATATCCTAATGTTTGCTCAAACATGCCCAAAACAAACCCACTGGTGAGATTCAAGTTCTATTTTGTCTGCGACAGTCTTGACAGAGCCACCGGACTCTTTGTGTTGCCCCATCTCTTCTCTGGACACTCGGATGCATGTCATATTCAGCTTCCTTCTCCTCAGAGGGGTGTTTGCATGCTGCTCCCACTCAACGGCTGTGCATCCCAAAAATGAGGAAGCTGAAGAACACAGTGACTCCCACCAGGGACATGGTAGCGGGCGCAGTGAAAAACTGACGGTAGTTGATGCGGAAGTACCAGACCACAGCTAACATCACCACAAACACAGGCACCACCAAGCTGCTGGTGCTCAGAGCCAGTCCGGCCGCCCGGATCCCCCCACTTGCCCCGATCCCCCCACCTGTCCCGGCCGCCCCAGCTCCGTCCTCTTGGCTGGCTTCCTGCAGCACCTGGGATACGTGGCAGTGGATCACACTGTTGTGGCTGATGTTGAGGGAGAGCAGAGTCTGTTTGGGATCATGAAGCAGCTGGCCCTGGTAGATCAACTTGATCTGACGCTCCCGCCCGGAAAAGTACTTACTGAAGGAGATAAGAGAGAGGTTTCTGGAAAACTGTACGGCAGAGATGTGCATTTTCAAGATTTTTATTGTTTTAACAAAACATGTTTAAGGAAAACTGCTGTATCATTTTTACCTCTTTAACAGACCCACTGTATCCTGGGGCCTCAGGACAGCGACCTCCTCAGTGTCATTCAGGAACTTCAAACGGACCGTGATGCTGGTGCCGGAGACCACCGGGCTCAGCTTCTCCTCCTCTTCTTCATCCTCTTCGTCATCATCTTGGTATATCTGAGGTTTCTTCCCCTGTATGTTCAACAGCAGATCCACTCCAGCAGTTCCTTCACCTGTCCCCTCACCATCTCCCCGCTCAGACCCAGGTTCACCCTCCTCCGGTTTGTTCTCCTGGGTGGTTGGTGGCGTTTGCTGCTCTGGAGTGTCTCCACTGGCAGGCCCGCCACCGTAATTTTCACGGCTGCCCAGCCCAATTAAAGAAGCATGGGCTCCAACTGTAAGAATAGTGCCCAAGATGTGGTCTCCCCGATCGGCCACATGGGTGGACAGCCAGGCCAGGACCAGGGCAAAGATCAGGAGTAACAAACCGCCTGCTGCAGTCACCTCTTCTCCCATCCCATCCATGGTCAGTGCACACACCGCCATTTGTCCTTACTGTCTGGTAAAGAGCAAAAGAATATACGTTTCAAAATACTTTATATATAATATGTAGTATTTACACTACTGTTTTCCAAAATAACGAGATACAGTAACATATGTATGTGTGCAGAGACCTCACGAGTGATAGCTAACAGGACGTGTCTGTTTATGTAAGGCTTGCTAGCAATTAGGTAGCTACGTTATAGAATTAGGTAGCTACGTTATAGAATTTCACCCGTGTACAACGTGTCATTCGTGTATTATGACTAGTGCATTGTGCATCTATTTGAGACTAAAATAAGTTTCAATTTTTAAGCGAACTATCGAGGACAAATACAAACGTTAGCTAGCTAGTGGCTAGAGTAGCTTCGTGCTAACAGTTAATACTAACAACAAAAAGAACGACCTTCGATCGCTAGATTTAGCCTACTGTACACACTTTTCTAACTCCCAGTTAAAAAATTGTTTTATATATGTCGGTAATATAAGCGCTTTTGAATAGTTAAGAATTTAACATATGAGCATACCTGATATGTATTAAAATCATGTTTGAAAACTTCCTATCATGCTAACTGGGCTCCCACCCGATAATACAATCAGAGAAGGCCCACATAACAAAGAGGACGTTGCGTGACCATCACGTAGGTCAGTAGACCGTCTGCGTTGCGCGGGCACGCAAACCCGAGAGAGCAAATGAAATGTAACAACCACCTGCACCAAATAACCCACACACTCTGTCTTTAGCATGTGCTGTAAAATAAAAAGTTGCTTGCATTCAAGTATTGTATTATGTCTTTGTAACGTGTGCACCTGTCATAGGTGCTCACACAGATGAAAAAGCCTGAGCAATTAATGAGGCATTCAGGATTCAGACATTCTACAGATTTTATTTTGATCCCATATACAATTAATATGCAATCCATGTATTAATATCTTTTTACAGGCAAAATAGAAAATGTATTTATTCATTAATACAGAAAACAAATTATTTGAACAATTCCTTTAGTTACTTTAACTGCAAATAATTCTCATACTTGGCTTCTGCCCCATGTTTTCCACATTATTCACCGGATCTCCCCGTCATTTGCGAGAAGTAAATACTCCATCAAAGAGCTGGGAATGTCCAATCTACTGATAGATGAGTCAATATGTTTTCCTAAGTGATGGCGCAGAGCACAGCGACACAAATGTTGCAAGGAGCGGGGCTGGCTGGTCATCTTCCTCACAGAGTCAAAGAAACGCTGATGTGCCTGGGATCATAAAGAAGATGGAAAGGACAATAAAGAACATTACATTTTTCAGACAATACATGTGTAAAGCTGCAAACTGAGAAAAAGGACAAACCTCAAGAATCTCAGGAGGGATAGATTCAATCCATTCCTCACAAGATGGGACAACAGTGTAGCAGTTGAGCAATACCTCCAGAGTTGCAGGAGAGAGTAGACAGAGCTTCAACATCTATATGGAGGAAATCTATTGATTATTGTCATATAAATATCCCTAAAAATATGTTTTTGATGAAAGCACAGGATTAAGGCTTAAACTATTTAATAATGCCACCAAATAAAATAAATTGTAGGCTATTGGTTGTGTCCAAATAAATTAGTTAAATAGGCCTACATCCTTGTCCATCCTGACATACCAAGCTTTTACCAGCCCTGGCTCCATGGTTTAGGAGGGAACGTGCTACTGCCTCAGGGCGTTGGTCTGAATAGTCCTCCACCACCTACACACAGGACAAGAAATAGTGACTTATCTCCTGACTATGATGATGACAAATACATACATCATTCCATAAGCTTTGACCCTACAAATTATCTAAGGATTTGCCTTAATTCCCTTTGCGAGCCTGTATCCCAAGCATTAACCCCACCTGTAGCAGACAGTCCATAGGTGTGTATCCAGCACAGTTTTGCACATCAGCTTTTGCTCCATACTGTAGCAGTATTTCTGTGATGCGTGGGCTGCAGTTGCTACAGGCATTGTGCAGGGGTGTGTGGTTCTTTCTCCCTGCAGTGCAGGGGTCAGCCCCAGCTCCCAGCAGCATCTGGACCACCCGGAGGAACCTCCCCACCTCCTCAGGCCTTTCAGCCCCACCACAAGCTGCATTAAGTGGGGTCTCCCCCTCACGGTTCCTGGCTGTTACATCAGCTCCGTGGGAGAGAAAGAGCTTCACGTGCTCCTCCAGAGCCCGTCGAGCCACAACGTGAAGGGGCGTGAGCTTCGTGTCCCTGGTCAACACGTTTACTTCTGCCCCACTGTTCACCAGCAGCTCAGCACATCTAAAGAGACACACGCTCAAAAGCAAACCAAGCTTCCAGATCAACAGACCCACTGGCCTTAAAGCCTTTAAACCATAGGTCTTCAACCCTCTCCTCAAGGGACCCCCAGACGTTCCAGAATTTTGTTGTAGCCCTGAACAGGTACAAATGATTCATTAATGAAAGGCTTGATTACTGGCTGACGAGCCTAATCAGGTGTGCCTGTTCAGGGCTACAACAAAACTCTGGAACGTCTGGGGGTCCCTGAGGAGAGGGTGGCACACCCATGGTTTAAACCATCCCTACAATAAATGAATGGCAGAAACAACTGACAGTATGGCAACCAAGCACATTTGCCACTTACTGGAAAGTCTGGGCGGTGTTACAGAGGTGAAGGGGTGCGCTGCCATCTGCTGATAACAGGTTAGGGTCTGCTCCATGGCCAAGCAGCAGCTTGACACAGTTGTCATGGCCACCAGTGCAAGCATCATGCAGGGCTGTGCTGCCACCAGGGTCAGCGTCCACTTCCGCACCACGGAACAACAGCTCCTCCACACAGCCCGAATGCCCACTGCTAGCTGCCAGGCGTAATGCCGATGTCTGCCTAATCGTCGAGCTTAGGGTCCACATCCCTGTTGGAGGGACAGAGGCAGTGTGTATCATTCAGCTAGGGTCTCCCACTGTAGGGAACAGTATTTCTTTGGTTCTTTAACTCTTGTATAAATGCACATCCAAAACATCGTCAGTGCTGCTGACTATCGCATACTGAAATGTAGGATACAAAGAAAGTCATTCGAAAAGTTGGTGTTTTAAGTTAGTAAATTGGAGCAGGAACATTGTTCTTAAAGTCTCAAAATGTGTTAGAGAAGCAATATAATTATTCCATTTTATATATATCTGCCACATATGACTACTTTGCCATTTTGAGAAAGTTTTGGGGAAAAATGAAATGCAAGAGAGTTAATAATCAGTGTTTAATATTACCTACCCAGATCCGAAGCCCACACCATCTCGTCATGTACTGTCTCCATCAGTGCGTTGACCATGCAGGGGTCCTTCAACACAGTGTACACTCCCTTCATGTCCCCACACTTGAAGGTGTTGTGAATGGTGGGGTCTCTGCATCGGGTTTCATAGACACGCAGCTCCTGGAGGCCATGCTGCTGCCTCTGAGAGGGCCTGGGGGCTCGGGACACAGGTGGTCTGTTCATAGCCCTTTTATGGGCCAATTCCCGACGTCTGTCTTCCCACTCCTGGAGCTCCTGATCCACCCTCAGAGAGTTCAAGGCGGCTGAGCTGAAGGCAAATGTGTCTCTGGACATGACACCGAAAACTGGGTCAGAATATCGAGCAATATCCCAGAGGAAAAGATTGAGGGAGTTAAGCAACACATTTGAAACAGTTTTATGGTAGTGGCACATATATTAGACCATGACAGAAAATGTATCTCGGTAAAATTACTAAAGACATATATTTGACAATTACTACAGGACAATCAAGACTTTAATAAAAAAATGTAGACAAAGATATAATTTACTGTATATGGTCTTTGAAGACTGGATTTACATAGTGTCAATATTTTGAATATATATCATTTCACTCACCTTGGCCTGAACTTGTACCCACTATGAAGTCTGAAATTGAATGTACAGTAAACTTATATACATTTACAGTGCAAAATAGTCCATATTCTTTTGTGTAAAATAATTTCACGTCCAACTATCCGTGTAGGAAAACTCTGTCACAAGATGGTGTTGTTGCAACAAGTTTGGTATAGTACCTGGTATAAATAGACTGGTAATGAAAGCTGATATTCGGAGACTGAAAAAGCCCAGCCAGTAGGTGGCGATAAGATTGATGCCTATTTCTCGAATGTCACGTAACGTACATTGTAACGTAATTACGCTCTATTTGAACGTGGCGGCGCCCATCTCAAAGTAAACGTAAAGTTTAGCTTGCTACTGCAGTTTTTGTAAATCGTTGCATTTTCCTTAAGTAATTAATTGCCAGACGGTTGAATGAAATGTCACTCACACTGTCCATTGTTCTTATGCATGAAGTTAAATAGTCGGGTTAAGAATACAGTAGATACGAGATCCAATGACTGCGATGGTAAGATGAATTAATGTGTTGTTTTCCAGCCAAATTATATAATCTAGATAGCTGCTATCTTGCTAGTTAGCTCTGGTCCACCAGAATCTACGTCATATTATTTAGGTACAGTAAATGCCACAACCTTTCCAACGAGAAAATCTTGCAAGCTCAGGTAGCATACAGTGTGTTTCTGTAGCCATTTATTTATCGAGATGCAATTTGGAGCAAATCACTTTATCCCAGTTGACTGTTCACAAGGTCTTTTCATTTCCAGACTCGCAAGTGGAATGGATTATTTAATGTTGGGGAGGACTTTGATGATGAGGTATAAATTATTTGTTTCCCTTACAACGTGATAATGACTTCTCCCACCTGATTGCAGGCATTTAGTAAATTACGACCACCTGCGGTTTAAGAAGCATGAGAAATATAGCCTGCTGTATAAATCGTCCGAATATATATATATATACTGTTGTAAAATGACGTTGTATCTGGAAAAACGTTTTGTAAAAAGTTATAATAATAATGCCCAATGCTGTTGCTTCTATGTGCGCATGCTATCTAGGACCTACTTGAGATCGACTGGTCTACTCCAGCTGTACCTGCTGCCACAGTGTCCTCTGCTGCACAGTCATGTGTCCTAAGAACCTCAACTGCAGCTGTGCGTATTGACCAGAAGAATGTAGAGCAAACATTACCAGAACGTATACTTACCCATGGAGGCCTGTCTAATGGTACAGATTCAGAGAACAAAACATTAAGCACTACAGGACATTCTGGTGCTTTAGGTTTGAGACAGCTATCTACTTCTGAACAACTGCACCCGATTAGTTCTCCCCACTTTCTTACGCTAAGCAATGGGCCATGTACTACCCTCCAACAGAGCTCAGCACCATGTCAACAGACTAAATCATACACAAGAGGACTGCAAGAGGCTCCCTTGCCTCAGGATGACTTTGATGATTGGGATATTGACCTGGCAGCTCTGGATGAAAGCGAGGCTCTGGTCCATCAAACTGCAGCCCCACCCTCATACCCAACCCTTCCCAGAGATGACTCTGTATCCCCAGCCAAAAGACTTCGTCCTTCAGCCTGTGGTGGAGTTCAGACTATGCCTAGTGTGGATCTTATATCCAATCAAATGACTGGCCAGCCTGGTAGTAATATAACTCAGAGGTCTTCATTCATCGCTTCCTCCCCTGACCCTTTTTCAAGGGCTGCTATTCTGCCCTCCGCTTCCTGTTCCAGCCTCTTCCCCAGGCCTGTAACCCCCATATCAGCCAGAGGGCCTCCTTCCCATGTACAGCGGCCCTGGACTACCCATCAGGCTCCTGGTCGTAGCCAATTGGACCCTGTCTCCCCAGTCTCTTCTAGTAGGATTGGTGAACACTCCCCCAGTCTTACCCCCCGATCGATGCACACACCTGTCTTCACAAACCACCTTGTTCAGCTGGTGTCCAACTCCAACAAACGACCCCAGCGAGCCCGTTTGGATCATACCCGGCCAAATGCGCGCCGCTTCCCCGGCCCTGCTGGAATGCTGCCACAACAGGTAAGTCTCTGCCCAATCTCAAATGAGACCTTTCACATATTGTACATGAACCAATTTGGTAATTATTTAATCCTGCTGTCTCATTATGCTAAAGTGTAGTTCTGTATTATTTGGACAGGGATATCATTTGTGCTGTTTTGGCTCCAGCATATTGGATTTGAAATGAAACAGTAAGAGGTTAAAGTGCAGACTGTCTGATTTAATTTGGGAGTATTTTCCTGCATACACTTTAAGCAGGTTTAGAGCCGTTTTCATGCATACCACCTCTCCCATGGGACCAAAATGGGCTATCTGTCACTCTTAACTTTATATTTGACGACCCATTATATCCTTCTACCTCTGGAGAAGGGCACAGGGTTTAGGGCGCTACTCAGTATTGGAATTTATCCTGGCTTTCTTTGTGATTGGTAGTCTGATCTCATCAGTCAGCTTTGGGCTTGGTTATAATGCAAAGCTACTGTGGGATTCTGTTCTTTCCTAAAGCAGCTGCATTGCCAGAGCCTGGATGACATTGTGGTGACCATTCCTCAGACTCCAGCTCATGGGGCAGTGGCTCGACTGGCCAGCCAGGTGTGTAGCATGAGAGTTTACAGAAGTGTCCTGATGTTAATGAACCCATCTGAGCAAATGTTAGTTTGTTTTTTAGACGTCTGAGCTAGGTATCTCGATTTGTGACTCCAGGTTCCCAGCTCTCAGTCGGAGGAAGAGGATTTCAGTGGAGGTCCGTGGGCCGCGATGAAGGCAGAGATGGGATTAGACGAAAGGAACCCTTCCTGTTTCCTACACTCGTACAGCGTGGCCATGGTTCTTCGAAAAGTGACTAGCACACAATTCACATTTTTCTTACCACTCAGTCTGCATGACCAGTTACCCTTCAACAACATTCTTCATTTCGTATTGTGTATGAAATGATAGAAGCTTTACTTCTCATGTTGTAAAGAAATGTAACACATGCACACGTTTTTAGAATTTGTCTTAATTAGCAAGTTAATTGTATTCAAATCAGCCTTTGAAGGAGTTTATGGTGAGTCTTTAATGGCCCTTGTCTCTGGTGGAAGTCTGTCACTAGATTTAAGACAAATGTGAAGTCTGTGCATAGGGGGTTAGTAGTTGTATCATTCATCCTAATGGTTATTTTGTTTTTTTACCTTAATGTGCCACTGTTAAAAACAAATTATTTGTGTTTATTTTATTTAGTAAACACTGTAAAACAAATTTCTCCCCAGGCTGCTCTGAAACAGTTGTCTAAGAACAAGGTCCCCAACATGGCTGTGGTACTGAAGAGCATCCTTCATACACATGCTGATGCCAAGGCTGTGTTTAAGGATCCCACCGGTAAGGCCTGGTCAGGGGGAAGATATTTATAGGAATGACTCTTTAATAACACTGGTACCTACCTAGCTTCACCTTAATATATTTAAACAAAATATGTAGAAAAAATTAGGTATCGTGTAATAACTGCACTATTTTCACCCAGAAAACATTTTCAAAATCTCTATATTACTCGTGTGCCAAAACCCACCCCTTTTACCAACCCGTGTATCAGACAAAAAGTTATTATACCTGAGATTAGGTTGTCTTAAGGAGAGTAAACACTGAGTAAATCAGCCCCATTGAAAACATCTGGAATGTGATCAAGAGGAAGATTGATGGTAAGAAGCCATCAAATAAAGCTGAGCTGCTGGAATGTTGTGTGCCAGGAATGCCATTAATTCACTCAACATCAATGTGAAAGACTGGTGAAGAGCATGCCAAGATGCATGAAAACCAGTTATTATTATTATTGTTGTTGTTATTATTATACAATGACCTCAATACTGCTTGGAACTTTATTGGTATGTATTGGCAAAGAAAGGTGCATGTGTTCTAGATAAGTACCGTATGTCCATACCTTGCCTGTCAGATTTGGTGGTTCATAACCCATATAATTGTTTTAAGGGTAAAGACGTGTTTGTGTGTTTCACCTGACTAAAGTGTCTGCACTCAGGCATAAGCAGAGCATGTTTGATTTCGGAGATATTCTGCATTTTTTGTTATTCTACCTGAAATGCAATATTATATTCCCTTGTTTTTGTACTAGAGCTTTGTAATATTTTGTACATCAATCAATCTACTGATAAACGGAAACATTATAATTTCTAGTAAATCTCTTGGAATATTCCCTCTTTATCTTTCAGTGACCTACATAGGGTAGAATCTTGGTGTCAACCAATAAAATTGGGGTTCTATTTAAACACCTGGCAATTCAGACTATTTGATGCATGCAAGTAGATTAGATTGTGGCCTCCACTAATTTGCACCCTTGGTCAATATGAGCAAATTGGGCTGTGAAAAATAACATGAATGTGTATGTTAAATTTTGGACCACTCAGTCACCCAGCGTGGGCGGTCTTAATGGCATGATGATAAACCCCATCTCCAGTGATTGGAATTAGTGGCTGTGACCTGTTATACAGTTGCGGTCAACAGTTTTGAGAATTCCACATGTATTGGTCTCCACAAAGTTTTCTGCTTAAGTTGTCTTAGATCTTTATATATCAGTAGTTACTATGGTACAGTGGAGTATAATTGCAAGTATTCCATAAGTTTCAAAGGCTTTCATTGACAGTGACATTCCGTTTATGCGGATTCAATATATGCAGTGTTGACCTTTATTTTTCAACACCTCTGCAGTCTGCAATCCGCCCTGGCATGCTGTCAATTAACTTCTGGGCCACATCCTGACTGATGGCAGCCCGTTCTTGCATAATCAATGCTTGGAGTTTGTCAGAGGTTGTGGGTTTATGTTTGTCCACTTGCCTCTTGAGGATCCACCACAAGTTCTCAATGGAATTAAGGTCTGGGGAGTTTCCTGGCCATGGGTCCAAAATTTGGATGGTTTTGTTCCCCGAGCCACTTAGGTATCACTTTTGCACTATGGCAAGGTGCTCCATTATGCTGGAAAAGACATTGGTCTTTACCAAACGGTTCATGGATGGATCATGGAAGTTGTTCTTGGAGGATGTGTCAGTATTCTTCTTTTATTCATTGCTGTGTTCTTGGGCAAAATTGTGAGTGAGCCCACTCCCTTGGCTGAGAAGCAACCCCACACATGAATGGTCTCAAGATGCTTTACTGTTGGCATGACACAGGACTGATGGTAGAACTGACCACGTCTTTTCTGGACAAGGTGTTTTCTGGATGGCCCAAACAATCAGAAAAGGGATTCATCAGAGAAAATGACTTTACCCCAGTTCTCATCAGTTTAATCCCTGTATTCCTTTTGCAGAATATCACTCTCAAAGCATTGATGATGGCACGTGTTTCCTTGCAGGTAACCATGGTTGACAGAGGAAAACAATGATTTCAAGCACCACTCTCTTTAAAGCTTCCAGTCTGTTACTGTACGTACACACCGCCACAGACTTGAGCTTCCAAAGTTACTGGAAGTCATTAATTTTCAATGGAAGCCAGCTTCTCTCAGCTGCAAGGACCTGCAAATCAGTCTGCGTCGCGTTTTGGGCATGTTGAGCGACCAGAGCGTCAAGCAGAAAAGTTGAAGTTTGTTCAATTTTATGGTAATGAATTATGATACGGTTCAGCGGCTAACAACCAGCAACCAATCAAAATATAGACGTCCTTTGTGCTGGCTGATCCCAGAGAAACAGTCGATGTAAACTTTCGTTCTAACCAAAACAATAAAGCAGCACCAAACACAACAACTTCGCGATGATCCATCATGATCCAGTGATACACATGAGGATGAGTTCAACTCTTATTGGAAATATGACATTTGTTTCACAAGCGTCCTTGACAGGACGTCCAGAGCTTCTTTGGAAGCTCATGTCTGTGGCGGTGTGTACGTACAGTTATTCTAACTCAATCAGCATGACAGAGTGATCTCCAGCCTTGTCCTCATCAACACTCTCACCTGTGTTAAAGGAGAATTCCGGGCAATTTCAAAACGTAGCTCTGTTGTTTGCATATCAGAAGTGCTGTCAGTAGCGTTAATAACTCAAACAATCTGTATTGCCAAAACCGTGTTTACCTTTTTCTGCCAATAGACAACCATTACGCATTTACGGGGCAAGTTAAAAAGCGTGCTTTGAGCCACTAAACATGTTCAAAATGTCATTACTAGTCCATATCCATTTGCACTGATTCCTTATAATAAACACAGCGAATTTGAACAAATAAGTTTGTGTACATACCTCAGTTTATTTCCCATTGTCCAGTGAAGTCCACACTAGTCGATTGTCGAAGTCATACAATTCAATATTCCAAAACGTATTTTTTCCCCAAAAAAACTATTTGCGGTGGACCTCAAAGGTTGAACTTGACAAATGGCCCTAGCTGGTTCCTCTCTTCAGTTCTCTATCTAAGCAGGGCCTCTTGTTCTCCCAGGTTTAGAGTGCTGCTTGAACCTTGAAGGTTATCATGGGTAATGAGTCAGCATGGGGACTTGTGAGCAGATATATTGGAGTAGCTAGGTAGATGTTAAGCTCTCCTTAGTGAGTTTTGTCTTCAGCATCAAATAAAGGGCTCTGAGTTACATGCTGAATCACAAGGGACTATTTAGTCTTAATCATCTGTGTATTTTCTTGAGGAAGTGTGTTCCATGCTGCTGTTACCTGTAAACTGATTACTACTGGAGAACATAATGGTTTATTATACAGTTTAATTAAAGTGCATGTGTGTGTAGGTGAGATGCAGGGCACGGTGCACCGACGCCTCCTAGAGGACCGATTAGGGGAACTCAAGACTGGGGCGGTTCTGCTGCTCAAACAGGTAGAACAATTAACCTAACCATTTATCTATACAGCTCACAATTTAAACAGGTAGAAATACACTCACCTAAAGGATTATTAGAAACACCATACTAATACTGTGTTTGACCCCCTTTCGCCTTCAGAACTGCCTTAATTCTATGTGGCATTGATTCAACAAGGTGCTGAAAGCAGTCATTAGAAATGTTGGCCCATATTAATAGGATAGCATCTTGCAGTTGATGGAGATTTGTTGGATGCACATCCAGGGCACGAAGCTCCCGTGTCACCACATCCCAAAGATGCTCTATTGGGTTGAGATGTGGTGACTGTGGGGGCCATTGTAGTACAGTGAACTCATTGTCATGTTCAAGAAATCAGTTTGAAACGATTTGAGCTTTGTGACATGGTGCATTATCCTGCTGTAAGTAGCCATCAGAGAATGGGTACATGGTGGCCATAAATGGATGGACATGGTCAGAAACAATGCTCAGGTAGGCTGTGGCATTTAAACAATGCCCAATTGGCACCAAGGGGACTAAAGTGTGCCAAGAAAACATCCCCCACACCATTACACCACCACCACCAGCCTGCACAGTGGTAACAAGGCATGATGGATCCATGTTCTCATTCTGTTTACGCCAAATTCTGACTCTACCATCTGAATGTCTCAACAGAAATCGAGACTCATCAGACCAGGCAACATTTTTCCATTTGTCTTCAACTGTCCAATTTTAGTGAGCTCTTGCAAATTAGCCCATCCGCCTTAAGGTTGTGCGTGTTGTGGCTTCACAAATGCTTTGCTGCATACCTCAGTTGTAACGAGTGGTTATTTCAGTCAAATTTGCCCTTCTATCAGCTTGAAGCAGTCGGCCCATTCTCCTCTGACCTCTAGTATCAACAAGGCATTTTCGCCCACAGGACTGCCGCATACTGGATGTTTTTCCCTTTTCACACCGTTCTTTGTAAACCCTAGAAATATTTGTGCGTGAAAATCCAAGTAACTGAGCAGATTTTGAAATACTCAGACCGGCCCATCTGGCACCAACAACCATGCCACAGTAAAATTTGCTTAAATCAACTTTCTTTCCCATTCTGACATTCAGTTTGGAGTTCAGGAGATTGTTTTGACTAGGACCACACCCCTAAATGCATTGAAGCAACTGCCATGTGATTGGTTGAGTAGATAATTGCATTAATGAGAAATTGACCCGGTGTTCCTAATAATCCTTTAGGCGAGTGTATAAACCTCACTATACATGTATACAGCTCACCATTTTAAACAGGTAGAAATATAAACCTCAATATATATATCTATACAGCCCACCATAAACAAATAGCATTTCATTGCAAACCAACTGTCTGTTTCTTCTATATTACCTATGAACCATTCTTGACTCACAATGCAGGTCAAATAGTCTTTGCTCAATGTAAAACTCATCATTCGTTTGCTTCCTGAAGGTGGGCGTATTCTCTCCATCCCATCGTAACCACTACCTGAACGTGACGCCCAACAACTTGCTGAGGATTTACGCCCCTGATGGCTCCTCCCATTCCACACAGACACCAATGCCCCCAGCTGACAAGGTGACAGACCGTTACCAGGGACAACACATTATAGCTGGGGTTCCCAAACTTTCGGATCATGAAACCATTTTCATACCTTCATACACATAACAAATATATAAACGCAACACTTTTGTTTTTGCCCCCATTAATCATGAGCTGAACTCAAAGGTTTAAGACTATCTATGTACACAAAATGCCTATTTCTCTCAAATATTGTTCACAAATCTGTCTAAATCTGTGTTGTTGAGCACTTCTATGCCAAGATAATCCATCCACCTCACAGGTGTGGCATATCAAGACATTGATTAGACAGCATGATTATTGTACAGGTGTGCCTTAGGCTGGCCAAAATAAAAGGCTACTTTAAAATGTGCAGTTTCATCACACAGCACAATGCCACAGTTGTTGCAAGGTTTGATGGAGCTCCCAAGCAGTGATTTAAAGCCACAAACGGTGGATTCGGCACCCCGACCAGCTCCACATCCTGCTGAATTGTTATTGCTACCTTAGAATGCGGAGATAACCATGGTGAAGAATCCATCTTTTATGGCTTTAAATCACTGCTTGGGAGCTCCCTTAAAAAAAATGCGAAATCTGTGGCATTGTGCTGTGATAAATGAGTGCAAAAACAAGTGTTGCGTTTATATTTATGTTCAGTGTATTTTCAAATACTTGCTACCCCAACCATGTAAAAAAAATAATCAACAGTGACTGTTTGTTTTTACTTTAATTGTGGAAATGTATTTTTATAGTATTTATTGCATTAATAAATCAACATAATTTTAATGTGCCAGTCAATTACAAATGATTAATGACAGTTCTAGTTGTGGCTTATCTACCATAACAAATTAGATGAGATCTTCGAGCTTCACTGCCCTATCAGTCATGTCGAGTCCTGACCCCTAGTTTGCGAACTGCGATGTTATAGGCTGTTGGATTTTGGGTAACACTGCCCAGTGATTGAGTGACAGTTAGTGACCTTGCAGATGTTTTCTATATGTTCCTCTGACTCAACTGTGTAGGAACATCTGTTGGTGTCAACTCATGAGTCGTCCAGTGTGTCATTGGCCCCTGTGTCTCAGATGGAGTTGCTGTTAGATGATGCTGATGAAGCAGAGCACGATGTCGGGTTCCCTCTGGACCCAGCCGCTGGCACGTCGATATGTCCTCAGGGGCCTCCTGGTGCTCCTGATCCACAGGACCCATCCTGGGATGCAGGTGTGTATTCAGATACACTCAGGGCTTTGTTTCATTGGTTAAAAATGCAGCAGCTCCATGGTGTGATTGAACTCAACTGACTCTGTGTTGTACAGATGACTTGGATGAGCTCCTTGGGGAGTTACCTGTGGAGTCCTACTGCCTCTGATACCAGCCACACCCACCTAGCACG